>CAUHTR010001437.1:0-31886 GCA_959609185.1 Schmidtea polychroa | reverse complement strand
TAAAAAAATTAATAATTAATAAATTGATTATAAAATCTATAATTTCTATAGTATTTCTATCTTATCTGGAGATAACTGTCGTAATATATTGTAAAATAAATGTTCGAGTGACGCTTTCTTATAATTAAATCGTTGCCATGTATGTTTAATTATGTAATAATTATTGTAATGTTATTTTAATTGGATATTTGATTGCCTTCAACCTTATCAGTGTATACGAATGCTTGAATGTTTATATATTGAATATTTGGGTACTCTAAGTATGTGTTGTAGATACATATGTAATATTTATAATAAATATTATGAATCGTGGTAATAAATTAAAATGTTGCAATTAATAACACAATAAAATCCATTGACTATTATCAGTATTTACTAATATGTTGCATATGATGTTACTATTTTGATTAATTTTCAGTCTAATATTTGACAAATTTGAAATTTCTCAGACTTCAAAAGGAAATAAATATTAGAGCGGTAACATAAAATAAATATCACAACGTTTTTGTTTATCAAATAAATATTATTATTTTAATCAAATTTGTTTTTTTGTAAAATTCTATTAATTAATAAAAACTTTT
Source organism: Schmidtea polychroa (assembly GCA_959609185.1). Classification (NCBI taxonomy): domain Eukaryota; kingdom Metazoa; phylum Platyhelminthes; order Tricladida; family Dugesiidae; genus Schmidtea; species Schmidtea polychroa. The sequence continues at coordinate 31,305 of CAUHTR010001437.1, read as the reverse complement.
GGTTATTTAAAGCTTTAAATATAATTATTAATTAATTATAATTATAAATTATATAAATATTTTCAATTTCGTTTTTTTCTTTAAGATTATATATTACAAATATTATTGATCTTTAGTTTTAAATGAAAACTATCAATAGTGAAGATGGTAAAAGGTTATAGGGATAAAAACGAACAATAATAGAAACAATGAAATACATACCGAACGTTTTCTTTGTTCGCACCTATCTTTAACGCTATAACTCAACTAAATCTATCAATCACAACAATGACAAAATGTACTTATTTTGTAGGGAGATCCCTCTTCTCTGAATATAACCTTGACTTGATATGATAAATACAAAACAAGATATATGCCTGATAATCCTATTTATCCACCAAATAATTGATTACTTCTTCCCTACCTAATAATTTTAACATTGATATTTACAACATTTTTTTTTAAATAAACTTTACTAAATCCTTCAGTAAACGGTAAAACAATAACAGAACCATTATCAGCAAATGAGTCAGTTTTATTTATTTAATCAAATTTTGTATTGTTTCCCTCAACGTTATTCACTAAAATGTCATGAAATGATATGCAGTATAATACTTTCTGTCGAAATCTGAGGAATACTGTCAATATAATTGAATTGATCAACACCAGATAAAATATGTCATCAATCACATTGGACAATGTCATACACCAGTGGTTCTCACGTAAAATTTGACTGTGGCCTCATTACAGACATTAATTGTCCTATGGAAATGCCTCGTGGCCGCACCAAATATGGATTTTGGAATGTAGTAAAAATAGTTGTATTTACACAAAATTGAATAAACTTATAAGTATATATTCAATAAAAGACAACATTTAAGCATATTGATTTTTATTTATTTAAAAGTAATTCAAATGGAAATTGTTCAACAGTTCTCTTTTCCAATGCAAGCCGCATCGCTGCTTCTAAGTTTTCGTCTGTCAGCTGGTTTCGATACTTATTTTTTATGAACTGCATTACACTGAAAGATCTTTCGCAGTATACAGTTCAGTGGCGTATCTAGGGTTCACGGCGCCCGGGGCAAAACTTAAAATTGCGCCCCTCTCCACGTGAATTTTTTCTTTTCCTTATTATTGGTATATTATTTTTGCACTAAAGTGACATTTCTTTTTTAAGAAAAAAAAATTATTATTTAAAAAAATCAAAAATTTTCACTCTTTAAAATTGATTTGCAGCAGTTTTAAAAAAAATTAATTTAATTTTGCAACAAGTTAGTTTTAAACTTTATTTATTGTAATAATTTACAAACAAATTTTCGTGCTTTAACACTTGCGAACTTGTCAATGACATCATCAACATTTGACTTGACTTTTTAGCTTCATTCGGAATATTCTGGCCTTTTTACGATTTTGTGCGCCACTTAATTTCGGTTTCGGCATCTTTGATATTCTAAAGTTTGAAAGTTTTTTCAAATAATTTTGAGCTTAACAAATAATTCTATAAATCTTACGATTGAGTTCTGGATATAACTCAAATTTCATGTATTTTGGAAAGGCTTTGAAATATATAAACAAAGTTCACCATAAAATTTAAATTTAATTTAAATAGTACTAAAATTAAATTTAAATTTTATGGTGAACTTTGTTTATATATTTCAAATAATCAAAATTCGTTATTTTAATGTTGGTTAAATTTCAAAATCGAAAATCTTTAAATAAAGTTTAGGTTTCAAAAATCAATTTGGCGCCCCTAAAATCGTGGCGCCCGGGGCAAAAGCCCCGCTTGCCCGGCCCTAGATACGCTACTGATACAGTTGTAGGAAAAATTGATAAAAATAATAAAGCAATTGTTGCTAATTCTTTATACTGGCTTGATTCATCGTCAACGTATAACTCAGACAAAAATTTTGGTACATTATTATTATTAAAACGGTCTTGAATTAATTTATCGTGGCTTACTTCCAACAATGCATATTTTACGCTAGCCCAGTTAATTAATTCTAATATTGAAAACGACATTAACCTTTTTTGGAGTTCTACGAAATTTTCATTTTTCATAACCTAAAAATGGGAAGATATAAAAGAAACAGTTTTTAAGAAATTCAATTCTTCGAATCTTTTATCAAGTTCCAAATTTAATAATTGAAGACACTGTATTATTTTATGCTTTAATTTTAATTTCGAAGTTGTGTCTGTTAAGTTATCTAGGAAATCACTAAGAGAAGATAGAATCGAAAAATTGTCGTTTTAAACTTTTGTCACAAGGCTTTTTGCGGTGTTTTTTAATTTATCTATAACTAACACGCTTTCTATTATTGTTAAGTTTCTTCTTTGCAATTGTTTATTAATTGAACTAATACGCGGCAAAAAATCCTTTATGAATAAAATTGATCCTTTTATGTAATTATTTTGAAGCTTTTCACTTAAATTTTTTATGGTTTACGGCCAAAGCAGATATAACATAATCATATAATTTACAAAGTCGTTGAACGCTATTATTGAAACTTAGCCATCTAACGTGGTTATAATTAAGTAACACATTATGTTTTACGTCGTTGATTTCACAAATGGACCTAAATATGTTCGATAATTTATTACTGGTATTAATTGCATTTAATACTTTACTTACTGTTAATTCTACATCTTCCATGCATTTAACAACAGTTTTGCTAACTAACACTTCTTGATGCACAATACAATGCATACGAAATATTTCATTTTCAGAGTTTTCGATGAACAAATTCAATAAGCCCTTTTTTCACTCTTCATAACCGCAGCTCCACCAACCGTTACAGCACACAAGTTGTGCGTTGATACGTTTAACCTTACCATGTCCGCTTAAATTGCATTATAAATATTAGTTGCATTCGGACAGTTTATAAACTTAATTTCTAAATTCGAACATAGAAGCAGAAAGCAGTGCCCGAGGTAAGTGTAAATCCATGTTAATTCTGTCAATTATTTCATATTAAATATATTAATATATAATGAAGATATATGGAACATTAGAACCTCCAAGTTAGCTTGTGAGGTAAAGGAGACACGGAAAATGAAAACTATTGTGAAAAATAATTTAAACCTGTTTGGTGAGATTATCACTGTTATTCTAGTAAATAACTCTATTGAAATAAAAACCTTTTAAGTAGTTAATTTCATATAGAGAGAAGTCATTATAGAGCGCCACGTTAGACAATTTGCATGCCTATTAATATTTCAAAGAAGGTGTTTTATTTCATGACCACACTCTTCTTTATATATTACACCGAAAATAACAAGCCATTACGAAAGCCAAGATGTTTTCACCAGCGATATTTGGTGTTTTACCCACCTTAATTCTTCAGGCACGTATGCCTGAAACAGATTTTCAGTCCAAGGGATGGATACTTTTTTTTATAGAGATAATGGTGAAATTCATAATAATATATTGTATTAGGTTATATTAGTTACACGAAAATTATGTGTGGGATTTTTTATGTGCTTGCTGTGCACGTCATACGTGCCTGGAGGGTTAAGAAAGATTTGTAGGGTAACTTATTTGAATTTAAAGAAGTCATCGATAACAAAGTGTTCAAATATCACTCTAAAGAAGCACAAGATATTTTAAAATATTTTTAGATTTTTTTTCAATCAATTTTCAAAAGGTTTTTTACGGTTTTTATTTATCCATCAAAACACCTATTTGGAGTAATGTTTAGCACGTTGTGAAATTATCCTAATTGTTATCCTAATATATATATATATATATATATATATATATATATATATATATATATATATATATATATATATATATATATATATATATATATATATATATATATATATATATATCAGTAATGGTTATCATATGGTTATCATATTATATTTTTATAAGAACTCCTTAATATTATTAGTTAAATACAAATAATTCAAATAAAACAAAAATCTCATTGATCTGGTAGACACAAATAGTCTGACACAAACCTTCAAAGAATAAAGAGGCAAACATTTCTTTAGTGGCTTGGTTGTCGCCCACTGGGCAGAAAATTGAAAAAGAGAATTCCTTTCTTAATGAAGACAGAATGTATGAAATAAGAGTGATATTTCACATCATCTATTGTCTAGTTTTCTTATTTTCAAAGAATAATTTTAAATGATATTGCTTTGTATTATAATGTAGCTAATTTTCTTTTAGCGTTTTCACTTTCAGACAATTTAAGAAAGATAATGTGACATTAATTTATGTAAATTCAACGAGAATTCTCCCAACCATGACCATGAAGTTTCAAATTAAGCCCGCTTTGATACGGTTATTTATTAATTAGTGTAAAAGAGGCAACTCATATCGTTAAGCTATGCATTTTTATTGTTTTATTATGTTCCGATTATATTATATGTGGCTTATATGTGGCAGTGCAAATAAAATAAAAGTCAAAACAGAATTTTTTACTTTTGAAATTAAATATTTAAATAAATGAAATAAATATATTTCTTGTAATTGATTAGTCATATTACATTTTAAATTAATTTTCATAATAATAAATAATTAAAAATAAATTAAAATATTAATACTACTCATATTTCTAAAAATTTTATTTTACAAATATGTTTTCATGTTTGCTTATAATCTACGTGATTCAATTAAAATAATCATTTTGTCCATGTACTTTGCGTAAAATCTGATACCGATTGTACCCCAAGTAAAATTAATAAAAACATTTCATATCTGTTGGAAATATTTTAAGTAATTAATAAATATAGTATTTGTAATTAATTAAATATTCTATTATTTTTATTCTATAAATTCTTGGTTATATTATCATCAAAATTACAAATAAACAAATGAACGAGTATATTAAAGGAGTAATTTTTTTTTACTTAAGTTATATTTTAATGAATTCCTTTCATTAATAACATTTAGTAATTATTATTGAATAATGTAAATTTTAAGTATTATCAACCACATTAAAAATAATGAAATATCAATATAAATTTAAAAAATATTTTGCAAAACTATTTAGCAAAACTTTTATATTAAAATTGTATAATGTCGAAAATCTTTTTTTAATCCAATTGTGTAAAAGAGGTGTTTTAAGAGTTTGCTTAATGCTTTTTATCTCATTTTTTATCATAATTCTTGGCACTGTTCGTTGGTTGTAAAATATGTAAAATATGGTTGTCAATATTATTCACTGAAAACAAAGACCTACTATATATATATATATATATATATATATATATATATATATATATATATATATATATATATATATATATATATATATATATATATATATATATATATATATATATATATATATATATCTTTTTTTAAATTGAAATAAATTGACTTTTGATTTTGTTGATTCCGAATGAATTTTCAGCAATATAAAATTTTAATATTATTAAAATTAAATTTAATTTAATAAATAGATAAACCACCGTGTTTATTACATTGAATATATTCACCTAAAAGAGGTTCCGGTCTTTCTTACTTTATCTCTCTTCCACTTTAATTGAACCTTTCTTTCTGATTTGCAGTTCACTTGTAAATAAAATTATAAAAGTTTAAAGCAAATTAAAATACTTTGAAAAATCTAACTCACTGTTCAAACTAATCATAGAATTAGTTTGCAAGGATTAAGAGTTTATATTTTAATAAACACAGGTACAACTTTTTCATAAAATTCAAAAATTATTACTAAGATTGTTCTATTATGTGTTTTTCTACATACAGTAAAACTCTGTTAATTCCAAAACCTAATAATTCGAACATTTTACATCAGTTATAAAAAATATTCATTTAGAGGCATGAATAATATTTGTTTCAAAATTCGTCATGATAAAGCCAAGCATCAAAAACACTTTATTATATTGTCTAATAACGTTCTTATTTACTTTTTTACATTTTTAGATATACTTCCATTCGTCATAATCAAATTGGTCATTTTCTACTAAATGTGATGTCAAAGATCTCAGATATTATTGGTCTTTTCCTTTTCTTTCTATGAATATTCTTCGTTGTATTAATATTAAAAAGATAATTTTAAACACCATATTATGGAATCAATTATTTTTCTCTGACAAAATAATATTCCTAATAAAGACTCGATGCAATTCTCTTAGCTATAAATGTTATACGTTGTCCTTTATACGTGGGAATGTAATTATTTTATTATATTCCACGTTCTCGAAAATTAAAAGAACATGCCGCTTTTTTAAGAACCCAAAAATTCATTTCATAAACCGATAATTAAAAACATAAAAATGAATATAATAAAAATGAAAAGATTTTGAACAAAATATTTAAATTAAAAATTTTAATTGTCCAATAAAATAATTTCTCAAAAATAAATAACATAAAGAACTCTATATAAACAAAAAACAATATTACAACAATCCATTTTATTTTGCAGTCGTTAGACCTTTAATTCTTTTTATTGAATTTTATTGATATATAATTTAAATCAATAATTACAATTTTATCAATTGTTTGAAACAATTTCAACATTAGATCATTTAAAAAATTCAAAAAAAGAATAATTTCAAAATTAAAGTTTTAAAAACTAAAAATTATATTTTCGTCAATATAATCAATAATTCCAAGGATTAAAATCGAAAATCTTCACATTTATAATTTAAAACTGTCAGAATTACTTTCATTTATTTTTATTAAATGTTCTCTGATTATTTCAAATTGCAAAACATTAATCAAAATAAATCATCTGATATTTATTTCATGAAAGATAAATTTTTTAGGTACGAATAATAACAATAATAATAATAATAATAATAATAATAATAATAATAATAATAATAATAATAATAATAATAATAATAATAATAATAATAATAATAATATTTAATATTAATAATAATAATAATAATAATAATAATAATAATAATAATAATAATAATAATAATAATAATAATAATAATAATAATAATAATAATAATAATAATAATAATAATATTAATATTAATAATAATAATAATAATAATAACAATAATAATAATAATATTAATAATAATAATTTCACAAATTTATTATTGTATTAACTTGATTAATATAAAATGTATAATGTAATTTTTAATATTTGTAAAATTAGTGACAGATGTTGTGTTTATTGGATTTGTAAATAATAAATTGAGATTTTAATTACTATTGATAAATAAAATAGAAATATTTGAATATATACATATATATATATATATATATATATATATATATATATATATATATATATTTTCATATATATATATAGTTTTGAAAAATCGAGTAAATGACATTCCGAGTTTTCATGTCACTGAATTATATTCAAAGAAAGAAAGCACCGGCGATATACGGGAGCATGTAACCGAAAGGATGTAGTATTTTAATAATTGTATTTGTTCAACATCTGACTAAAAATGATTATTTTGAAGAAACGAGTAATATGTAAGTCTGTCGCAAAAATGATTTTAGTGAATTAACTAATTAATTATTTTCTGTTCTTTTGCTGTTACTAGAGAATCTTTTTAATGAATAAGTAATTGAATAAAAGAAAGCGGTCTAAAATATTTAGAAAATGGTTTTCTTGCCACAAAAAAGATGAAATTGGAAAGGAATATAGTTAGAGTGTATAGAAAAGCCTTTTCCAGCATTAATAAACTTATTAATTAACTAATTAATTAAAATAAACTAATAAATTTAATTAATAAACAAAATACTTGAGTTTGACAGGGAAAGTGACATTCTAACAAGCTGGAATAAAATAATTTAATTTTAAGATTTTTTTTGGATTTTATTGTCTCGTAATTACAATACAATAAAACTGATAACGTTAACTTTTAACAAAGAGTGAGAACTTTAGACAATTTTGGTAATGATAAAAGAAGTAGTAGAAATAATTAAATAAAAACCGGTATTTAGAAAGGGAATTTTTAGGAAATATATCAAATTAATTCAGCTTAAGGAGATTCCCAATGGGGTCACTTTCTAATAGTATCAAGTGAATGTATTTTATTTGTTAGTGAAAATCGGAACAGTTGTGATTTTGAGGTAAAAATGAAACTTATTGTGTCGAGTTCTCATTCTGGTCAAAGGGATGGAAAGTTGGATTATAAATCTTGTCCTATCCAATAGTAATATTTGTTTTAGATTATCTAAAATATGTTTAAATAAAAATTTGCAAATAAAATAACTTAAAAAGAATATTCGACAATATAAATGAAAAGAAAATTTTTGAAACGAAATCTATAGAATAATAATTCTACGAAATTTAAATTGGATAACGAGTTCATGGGTAGTGAGTCGAAAATCATGACTTTAAAAAATTTTCTATTTCAAAATAATATTTCTGTAATAAGAAAGCATTACGTTTTCTGGTAATATTATTTATTATTGGTAAGGTTTATTATAAAGAGTTATAAATTCATTTATAAATTATTTTTTATCTTTGTTTTTATCCGCCATAACTTTAGTACTAAACTATAATAAAGAACATTTATCTATTTATTTGATGGACATTTATTGGTGAAATGAGTAGAAGCCCATACCAAATTGTCCTATCATTGAAATATCAGATCCAGTCTGAAATGCTTTTACGAATGCCTTAGTTCCAAATCTGCCTTTGTTATTCTGATTCAGTGTCGAAAATAGTTAGAGTTCCAGCATCTTTTTCGGGAATCATTTGAATCATTAAATCCTTTGCGATGTTGAGAACTGATAATCTGTTAAGCTTTTGTATCTAATTTTGTCAGCATGACACACAACTTCCATTGCAAAATTACCTTGACATAAACTACAATCTAGAAAATAAGTAGTTGTTTGATCATCATATCTTTGAGTCATTATAAGCATACCATTTAAAAAGAAACCTTCGAAACTTCAAAACTTAAAAATTCGCCGCAAAAAGTACTTTTTAAACACAACTTTACTTCCACAAAAGACCAAAAACAATTACCTTCCAAAACACAGAATCGATTTTATCAAAATCCAAAAGACATTCAAAATACATTGTCTGCATCTGTATGGGCACACATAGCTATATACAACGTCAAAACAACGCGCACACAGACGCGATAATAAACCTCAGGATTGACCATTTATGAATTTTGATCACACGGAGACATCTAATCATTTTCATTTATTAATTTCAATTTAAAAGCAAAGAGAAATTATAAATAAAAACAAAAAAATAGATTTCAAATATGCAAACAAAATCCAAAATAAATTAAAGAGAAAGGGAAAATACAATATTATAATGTATATTAAAATTTTACAAATTATCATAAAAATGCATTTATGATTTACCATATTTTAAATATATAATTTCTGATCAAGAAGAATTTCAATAATAAATTAATGACTATTTACCAATGTTTCACTGGATTTTTCAACCCTTAAAAACAAAATTTATATTCAAAAATATTTACTGAATTTTTTTCTTCCATTTTGATTATGATATTATTCTGTCGTTTAAGTCTTCAAATATTTTTATAGATTTAATAAAAAATTTACTCGCTCATATTTAACAAGATTTAACAAGAATTTTATTCATTAATATTTTGAGATTTGAAAAAAATTTTATATTTTTTTGAAAATTCCATCATAACAAGAGAATTTAGTTGATTTTACGATGTATCTTTTTTTAATCTAAATTAATTGGATTTTTTTGATTCAAAATTAATTTGTAAAATTTCAATGAATAATTTGAATATCAATTGATGAGCCATTCAAATTTATTTGAATTAAAATAATAAAATAATAATTTATTTAATAAAAGATTATTTTAAATTAATAAATTGATAATTACAGACATTTTTTCGATTAGTTTATTATTATTTTTTTATCTCAAATTATTAAAAATATTTTGATTAAGGAATTTCACTATTTTTGGCATTTTTAATATTTCTTTCTACTATTATTTATTGTATTTATTTTAAAGTTCTTCTTATTTTGATTGATTTATTTTATAATTCGTTGCGTTTGCAATAATAAATTTTTTTCGTTTTTTTTATCGAATTTTATCTATTGTATTATATATTAAAACTTTCATTTTCTCTATTCTTTGCGTTTTATTCATTAACAGGGCAAAATTAATAGAAATATTTTATAATTTCAAATATACATTTATCATTATTAATTTTAATCTGATTTACTCTGTTTAGACTTATTTCTTTTGATTTCTTAATTTTTATTGTTTTATTCTATCAAATTACTTAAAACTCAAATTCAATTCATTTTAATAGATGTCGTTTTATCTGATTCCGAATCTTTAAAAATATATATTAAAGAAATAAAAAAGTCTTAATATATTATTCTTATATACTTACTATTAAAAACTTTTATTCAAATTTTAATATCATAAAAATGGTAATTATTTGCTAATTATTAAAAACATTTTATTTGCTAGTTCTTCCAAATTTTTTTAAAACTTTGAAAAGATATAAAAATCAAAGCTTTAGTAAATTTATATTTATTTTTCTTTTAGCTTTGATGTTTACTATTTTGGTAGTTTGTTAAATAATATCTGACTCCATCTGTACTTTTATATTAGAAATAACAAGACCCAAATTAATACAATTTATTGACAATGCAGTATCAATCATTCAATAAACAATTATTACAATTTTGCTCAGAATAATGACCATAATGAAAACCACTTGAAACCACTTGGGAATCTGATAGAGCAAAATAATTAGAAATCTGTCATCTCCTTTCTTGAAATTCTTTGGACACTCTTATGTTGTGGCTATTTTTATAATTTCTCTTCGTTCAACAATGGCAATTTATACTGAGTTCGCCAATCCTTATAGAGGGTTCAATCGACTTTAATCAACTCACAATTAGATGATTTCCTAAAAGAAAATATGGTTAATTTAATTTTAAATGGCTAACTAAAAGTTAATAATTAAATTTATCTAACCTCCTTCACATCTTTGGAATTTTTTTTCTCAACTTATTAATATCATTAAATTGTAATTAATTAATTTATATGTTTATATTTTAATATAACCTTGCTTAGAGACTCTTCAAGTATAAAAAGGCATTTTACTCCTACTTAAATGTTCATTTGCTACTTGACCATACCTTCACCTCTGAGGAAGTTATTTTTCGAGTTTTAATTATATTTTGCACCAATTTATACAACCCAAACAATTTAAAGATTACATGCCCGAAAAAACAGAATTTAAGTGCATCAAAGGAAACCAATTTTATAATATTAAAAATAAATAAATATAATAATAACTATTATTATTTTTATCATTAAAATTTCGATTATCTATTTTTAAAATTGTCATTTCAACTTCAATAAATTAAAAATAATTAATGATTAATAATATACTAATTGGTTAAAACATAAAAGAAAATATTCTAAAATTTAAACTCAAATCTATTAGAGACTCAAAACAAATATATTTTAATTTTAGAATTAATTTACAAAAACAATTTTATTTATAAATTTATTTAAAACGAATTATTGTGTAATATTTTATTTAAATTATTATTTGAATCATAAATAACTTAATTTTAATATTTTGTTAATTTTTTAATTTTTATATATTTTGAAAAATACTGTAAATTTTTTAAACATTACATTGAATTTATAAAAAAACAAATTACATATTTTCTAGTTCCTTCAGTTTGTGGTCATTAGGTTTTGTTGAGTTTACATAAAAATACAAATTCACTGTTGGTAGTTATATTTCAGTTTGACATTTTATGTTCTTGAGTATATAATTCGGTAAATAATTCCAACAACATATTTAACTTATCTAATAAAACCACAACCGAAGGTAAACAAATCTCTAAATCAAAGAGTCGCTGGTCATATTTGAGGTTACAACTGAGGTTACAAAGTACAAATTAATATTTGTCTAATAGGATTTGTCTAATCATGGAACGATGTTGGAGTCAAATGGGAAGTGTATAAGCTTTTGCTTAATCAAACAAAATAAATCTCAATTCACTTTTTAATACCAGTTTTCGTTCAATTTCAAATTAAATTATCAAGTGAATGATAATATTTTGCTCACTTTTCATAATTTGCTTTTAAACCGTTTCCAAATTTATTTTCAACTATTATTTCCCGAAAAAAAGACCCAAAATTAAAAACTGTTTCAAAAAACAAACTTTATCTTTCAAAGAAAAATTAATTTTTTGATAATGAAAATAATTTTGCAATATTTAAATAATAATAATAATAATAATAATAATAATAATAATAATAATAATAATAATAATAATAATAATAATAATAATAATAATAATAATAATAATCATAATAATAATAATAATAATAATAATAATAATAATAATAATAATAATAATAATAATAATCATAATCATATTTTGACATTTTCGAATAGGATTTTTTGAAAAGCACTGAGAAAATGATTTCTTTTCTTCAAAATATTGACTGGTGAAATCTATTTTTTACCAGCAAATATTAAATCTATTTTTGTTATTTTTTTTCTCTATCCTTATTAGAAATAAGTGGACAATTACGTGAGAAATAAATTAATGTACTTTTGAGAAAAAATTAAATCATCAAATTTAAATTAGTAATATTTTTAAATTAAATTCTTATTAACTAGTTTTAATCGTTTCCTTCATTTTTGACAGTGTTTTATAATTGTTTAAATTAAAAGTAACATTTTTTTCGATTTGTATTTTAATAAACTCCATTGAAATTCCTATAAAATATTATAAATAAAACGTGATATTACAATTAATTAATTAAGGGTGATTTGTCCATCTTTTTAATGAAAACTGTAACTAATCCCGCGTTTAAAAGAACATGTATAGAAATTAACTAAATAGTTTTTGGCAGTTAAGAAAATATGTATAATGACTAGGATTCGGGTTTTGGATAAAAGTATCAATATTATTTACACATTATGTAGATATTTTAATCTTTTTAATCTTTACAATTTTCATTGACATAAATTGAAGAAATAGATTTAGTATTATAAAATTATGGTTTCTTGTTAGCAGTATAAATTTAATGTTAAAAATGCAAAATGTGTATAAGTAAAAAAAATTGCTCAAAACTTACTTGAAAGACGTTGCCAATTTTTTTTAGATTAAAAACAACTTATCTTTAATCTCAAACAAATGAAACTTAACAAAATTGTAAAGGTGAAGAAGTTAAAGATATTTATAAATTTTAAAAAAGGCTGAATTTCCAATGATATTAATTTTTTTGAAAATGTTTATGGATGAAATAAGATTTTCTCTTTAATATGAAATGATCAAAAGAATTTTATCAAAATTTTAACTAATATAAATTATAAAGAAAATATTTTTATAAAATTATTTGCGCTTTTTTCAATAGGAAATCTACATCGTCATTAATTATAATTAAAATTGATATGATGTTACAATTACTTGTTTGTGGATAATATCTTTTTTGGAGTTATTATTATTTATTTCGATATATTTAATTTGTAATTCTCTTACATTGTTTTATTATAGAATAAATAATTATTGTTCGCAATATTAGATTTATTTTTATTAATGTTATATGAATAGTAATAATAATAATAATAATTTAACATTATTAATAATTTATATAATTAATTTATATATTTATGAAACAAAAATGAGAATTTTTTACTATGAAATTGTCCTTTTCAATTAAGTAGGAAAGGGTTAATACATTATTTATTAATTATTTTATATTAATTTATGATGCTATCAGAAAACGGTCGTTTTGTTTAAATAATAAAAATTATGGTAATAATAATAATAATAATAATAATAATAATAATAATAATAATAATAATAATAATAATAATAATAATAATAATAATAATAATAATAATAATAATAATAATAATAATAATAATAATAATAATAATAATAATAATAATAATAATAATAATAATAATAATATTAATAATAATAACAATAATAATGTATTGGATGTAATTTCAATATATTAAAACATTATTCTCATTCTCTCTGTACTTAGAGAGACATGTATATACAGTATAGACAGACATAAAACTAATGTAAAGGTTTAAAAGTTGAATAATTATTATTTTATAAATTTCATTAATTTGTAGGAAGAAATTATTGTAATTTTTGGTTTTTGAATTTTTGGAATTTATTTCAATTAGTTTTAATGGATAAATAGTCCGAATCATAGTTCTAAAGCATTTGAAACAATATGATGCATCTGGTTATTTAAGAATTAAACATAAATTTATAAAAATAAATAATTTAAAAATTAACTGTTTTCAAAACGTATTTAAAGGTTTTAATTTATTATATGAATATTAAAACAAACAAATAAATTTATCTTAATTAATATATTTACCGTTTGTCTCGGTGTATATTTTTAAAAAAAATTAACATGAAAAATCTAAGTTTTGTTCTAAACGAAAAAGAAAATTAATTAAAAATTAAAAATTAAATAAATTAAAAATTAAATAAATTCAATACTGATTTCCGAATGTTTTTATATTTATTTTATTGTAATGAATTTTCTCTTATAATATTATTATATCAGCCTAAAATAAATAATTATACCTAGTTATAATATATTTGAGAGGTTGGAAGATCGCAATGTCAATTCTTTCTACAAAACTCTTTATGCTATCTGTAATTCTTATTAATAGAATAAAATCAAATATTTTTGGAAATAATTCAAATTTTCCATTAAAAAATTACTATAAAATCATTTATAATTTCATCCAAAAATTATTATTAAGGTTTCTTAAAAATAAGATTTCAGTGATAAAAAATTTTGAGTGGGATTAAATCTTCCAAAAATTAATCTTTTAATTTTAATTAAAAATTTCTTTCAGCTCCTAATTTTCAATTGAAATATTTTATTTAAGGTTTTAATGTATTCTTTGAAAATAGCTTTCTTCAATTTTCGAATATTATAATTTTTATCAAAGTAGAATTACGAATTATGCCATAAAAATACAAAATATTTTAAAATTTATTTTAGATTGTTTAATATTATCATATTTACTAGACAAATTAAATAATATATATATACAAAATTTAATTAAATTAAATTTTAATAAATTTATATACAATAATTTTGATTTACTATTTGAAATATTTTTCAATTTTATTAATAAATTTTATAAATACATTTGTTGAACAATCATTTCCAAATTGCGATTTTCTTCACGTAATGATTGATTGGATGCCACTATTCGTTGTCGCATAGCTTCATATTTTCTACAATTTGTAATTAAACCTAAAAGTATTGATCTCAATCGCCGAATTTTTTCCTGATAATCTAAAAACAAAAAAAAACAGAAACCTAGTAATTAATGTTAAAGTTTAACATTTATAAGTCAAGTTTTTTTATAATTTATAGTCTTTGATTTAATTTTATAGAAATTGGTTATATCTTTCACCTATTAATTTGATATAAAAGCTTGTTAATTAATTTTAGTAATTATTTGTTTTATTAATTATTTATTAAATCATGAAGATGATATTAACCATTTGAATGAAGAATATTCTTTGGGTGGAAAACAAAAGGAAAAAAAATAAATAATTTCAAATGTATCCAGGACATTTTATTTTGCAAAATATTTTCTAAGTCAAGTGTAGTGACCTTCACTTTAAAGTACATTATCAAAAATTTTCTAAGTCAAGTGGTGTGACCTTCACTTTAAAGTACTTTCATATTTTTAAAAATATTTTTATTAAAGTATTTTATTAAAGCTTTTGTTCATTGTCCTACCGTGTGTTGAAGAATATGATTTTATTTCTATAATATAAGATTTTCTATGTTTGATAATATATGAATGATGTTAAATTATGGCATTTGATGTTGAAGTTAGAGACTTTGGAGCTCATTTTCCATGGAAACTATGTATTTTTTCTATATATAGACTATATATTTTTATGACCGTTATAAAATTTCGAGTTTAAAAAACTTTCTCCAATTGGGTAGTGGTGTGGATGGGACATGGTGTGGAAGGAACATATCCATTTTCTTTTAGCTGCTTTATCCGTTGTTTTTTCTCTTTTGAAAATTTTCCACAGCGTAGCTACTCCATCGCAACGGAGAAAATCGAATGCTTTTGTTCTCTTCAAATCATTCCTAGCGATCCAATCATCAATTGCCTGTATCCATTTTTCAGCTTCCTTGGTACATCTGCCGTCGTATCTTCTAATTTCCTTTTCCTCGAGTCGTCATTGTGTGAACATTTTCGGCGTGGTCGCCAGTTTCAACAATTGGTTCCATCTAAAGATTTATTTACATTAACACAGAGTGATCACTCTTAAATAGTAATGTATATTGTGTAATAACTAACACATTGTATTGAATTACGCAATATACTCTGAACTGCTTCACATTAGGTCTTTGGCCTCCAATGTAATATCATTACTAACTCTATTATGACAGTTAAGTCTTTTCTATCATTTACATTTCTTGGGCCTTCGTGTCTATTACTGTTTGCGATTTCTCTTAGACGCTCTTTTCCGATCGTTTTATTTCTCAATTATATCTGATCTCCGAGGTCTTTAACTATCTACCTTGTTTTATAGTTTCTGTATCTTACACTGTTGCCAGTTTTGCAATTTTCTCAATCGTCTCGTGTAGATTGTCGCACATGTTGTCTAATGGTTGAAAGATGATTTCTCCTTCTCTCGGTAACTTTGCACTCCCCTTCGATGATCTGTCGTACTCGTCTTCTCAGTTACACTCAACTTCACTGATGGTATTGGTGTTTCAATTTCAGGTATCTTTTATTTATCTACTCCCGCAAATATGATGTTATTGTCAATAGAATTTACTCCGTAATCTATCATATATTTCTCATTCATCAGCTGAATCCCACTAAAGTATAATTTTATTTTATCATTTTCTCCTCTTTTTTCAGGTCAATTCGCACTGGCCATTTGTCTTACTTTGTTCACTTTTGTGCAAACGTGTATCTCCGTGTTGCTCATCAGTGTTCAAAGGGGTATCTGAAGTCAATCGTTATTCTTATCGATTCATGTTTTGTCTTTTCGCCATATGCGATATCAGGTTTCTCAAGTATTCTAAATCAATTCCCTCAACTTGAATTTTGTTTACTATATTCAATGCTTCATTATCCTCATAGGGCCATTTCTCTAATGTCTTCTCAAATTCGCTTTTCAATTCCTTTTGTCTTTCCACCTCTGCCAGAAATTTTTAATCTGCCCCACTTCAAATTTGATTTTAAATCTCACTTTAATTGGAGACTCATTTTGTAGGTTTAGTTTAGATAGATGGCCAAATTTCTGATAATTTAAACATTTAATATGTCTATATCTGGGGTTATTTCTATTGTCTTACATGTCATATCTATTATATTCAGAACGATTATTTCTATTATTTTCAAAACGATTGTCTCTATTCGAACTATTTCTATTGCTCTCAACTCGATTATTTCTATTATCAAAATGGTTTCTATTATATTCAAAAAAATGTCTCTATTATTTCTGTTATAGTCAGAACGACTGTCAAAAGTATTTCTATTAATATTATTTCGATTCCCGAAATTTCTGTTTATTGTGCTTTCAAACCTTCACCTGATTTTAGGTGATTGACTTCTACTTGTACTTGGACTTAATTTACGTCTATTCTTTATAAAATTCAAATATAGTTGCATCATCATCAACTATAATCAAAGTAACTATAATCAACTATAATCAATACTTTTGGATTCCGTTCTAAAATTGATCCTCAATTAACTTAGGGATGTGTTCTCCCACACCGAATGCTTTCTTTGCTAACTCAGTTATTGTGTACACATATCCACCAACTGACTTTCTCGCACCTTGTTATCCGTTTCTAAATTTTTGTACATTAATCTTTTGTAAATCACTATCTATTACAATTTCATCTCTTAAATTATGAACAAGATCACCAAACGTATCTCCACTACACTCTAAATTGTTATAAGTCTGTAATGCTTATCCTTTTAAATATTACGGTATTCGTTTCTTTAACTCATCTTGAGTCCAACCGCAAGCCTCTGTGTATTGAGCAATTTCGGTGAAAAGTCGTGGAATCTTTCAGGTTCCTCATTATATGAATCAACAGGTAAAACTTTGATGAAATTATTGTTATGATTATTATAATTATTATAATTTATTTTGTATATCACTCTTTTTCTTAAATTATATATTATTTCGAGTGGGTTCTCTATTTTAGATAAAGAGAATTGTCACTAGTTGTTATTTTACAATTATTTGATTTCAATATTTGATTATTGGTCAATAATATTATTATACAAATATTTCCGATATGATTACACTAATCCTCTGATCGAAAATTCCTATGTTGGGAGCGCTCTTTCGACTTTTTTGTTGTGTCTGTCGTATATTGAAGTCTAGAATGGATTAACCGTTTTAAACTGATTTGCAATACGGATTTTATTTTTGGGCGATTAGACTGAATTTTACTTGAGCTTATATAGTAATTTATTGGTATGAACATTAAATATTTGATTAAAAATGTCTCAGAAAGATAAATATTTAATTATTTTATACTTAGGTAAAAATGTTTTTAGATTTTAAAAATTGTTTATTTCATTTTTCCATTTGTTTACTTAAAAATAGTTATTTATTTGGTTTTATTTATATTAAATTAATCTCTTGAATGTCGAAGGAATTTATTTGATTAATTTATTTAATAATTGTTTGTTTATTTAAAAAGAGTTTCCATTTATTTGATTTTTGTTTTATCTGTTTAAAAGAAATGTCGAAGAATTACTTTGCCATTTTTGCTTTATTTATTTTAAATCAATAAATGTCGAAAGAATTGTTTCTCCTATTGCAATTATTTATTTCCCTCGTATTAATTCTAATGAATTAAAATGTTACTCTAACTATTATATTGTATACACCAAAACAATAAAATTACATACACTAAAACAGAAAATATTTACATACACTAAGAAAGATAAGATAGAATATTTACATATTTGTCACAATTGTCAAATTGTCACAATTGTTAATTATCATATTGCTATGCATTAAGACTTTGGGGTTCTGCGTAGATATTCACCCGGTACTTGTTCAACAAGTGGAAGGACTACCCCATAAAAACGAATAGTACTTTCAAAATATTCTAGTGAAATTATAATATATTATCTATGGTTACAAAATTATAGTTTGATTTAATAATCACCTTCATAGAAGCATTAGAGGGAAAATTTTCGATTTATTTGTCAAATCATGCTACATCCCATTGAGTATCGAAGTGTGATTAAATTCTTTGTTATGCGTGGTGATCACAATCAGCAAATATGGAATAAGTTGCAGACAACTGAGACAGGCATGTGAAGAAACATTCGTGCAACGGGAAAATCTACCAAAAAACCTTTTTTGAAAATTCAAAGCCCAATTTCCTTCAAAAATGTCTTTTTGAAATTCTTGCATCGCTGGAGGCAGTGTGGTCCACAATATGTCTTATATTGAAAAATAATGCCTTTGTTGTTTTTATCGTTCCTGTTGGTTTCCTTAACACCTCATACGGCTACTTATTGAACGCACTACGTACATTATTTCAACGTTGATTCGACTATAAGTGATGCATTGCATGTTTCAATAAAGATACAATTTTTAAGGTTTCACACCGATTACCAGTACACCAACGAGCAATTACTCAAGATTTTAATTTTGAGATGTGTCAATAGATTTGGATGTATTTATTCTGTTGTCTGATTGTATGTCACTAATAAATGTATGTACATGCATCGGGTCGTATACACATTTTTTGGTTATAGATGATTGAATTTGGAAATGGTGTAATTGTATAAAATATATACTGTTTCAGTGAATTTCGTGTTTCTTCAGTTTGTCGAAATAGCGGTAATTACATATGTTTATGTAAATCCACTCAGATATTAAGATTTTCATCGAAATGTATTTATTTGATTAATTCAGTTATGAATAAATGATTTCCTAATTGTTTTTCTAAGAATATAAACATTCTAAATAAAGGTTTGTTTAGAAATAATAATTAATGTTGAAAATATACGAAATAATTTAGAAAGCTTTCACATTGTATATTATTCCGGAAAAGATTATAATTTTAAATTATTTTTATTAATTATTTTTTTAAATTATTTTTAAAATTTGTATTTTGACTTAAAACGAATTGATTAAGTTCATTTTGTGTTTTTCCTTATAATTTTAAAAAGGCTTTTTATTTGAATTAATTTTTTTGAATTAATTTGTCAATTTATCTGAGTGTTTTCATCAAAGTTTCAGGAAGTGAATTTGAAGAAAAAATAATTAAGTTTATTTTTATTTATAATCTGATTTATTAAAATATTTCTGGTAATGATTTAAACATAAGGAATTGGCGAATGCTTTAAACAATGAATATTTTTATTTTTTAATTTTCGATCCCAAAGCATTTTAAATACTAGCAAAAATTTAGAAATAATTACCTATCTCTTGCTTATAATTTGTTGAAAATAAATCAAATTAAGTTTTAGGACATGTTTGTCATTTGATAAATCTAGAAAATAGGCCAGTGTCCTTAAAGAATAATTCGCGCGAATTTATGGTTTCGCTTGAGTTTGGATAAATTTTCAAAACAACTTCTGATAGGATTTTATTTTAAAATGATTTTTTTCTAAATTAAATGCCAAGGGTTAGAATATTAATATAGCGGAATCTTATCATGGAATATTAATAAAACATCTGATTTTATGGCCATAAGTGATATTTATGAAAGGTTGCACCATAGTAAACCGTTAGATGAACTCACTGAAAATCATTGATCTATTTTCATTTTCAATTCCCTTTATCTTCACTTGTTGTCAGACTTTATGTTTTAACTTAACAAGTGACTAATTTAAATTTATTTACGCCAATAAAAGACAAAAAATATATTTTAAATTAATTTTATCCAGTGATTTATTAATTTGACTTAGTTTTTTCAAAAGAAGTGGATAATATTAAATAATTTAAAATAGCAAAAAAATTGATATAAATTATATTGTTTAATCTGAATTCAAATATTACGAAAAAGATTGTAAAATTATATTTTATTAGAAACGATATTTTAATAAATTTTATAATAATAATGAATGAAAAGTAAAACCCACAAGAATTTGTATATTCTAGCTAAATTCTGAAGGATTGTAAGGGATTATCAAATAGTCGAAAATTCTCTCATTTCAAAAATATTTTGCAGCAAAAACGTATCTTGCCATTTACTTGATTAATATTTAATTTATGCTGCTATTACGAAACATTCATTTGATAAATGAATATTGAATTATATGAAATCCCATTAATATTAAAATTTGTTTTTATGAAGTATCAAGAATTTGGACTAAAGAAAAACAAAAATAGAACAACAAAAACAAATTATTCAGATTAGATAATAGAAATCTTTTAAAATTAGTTCCAAGAAATGTCTCAGTGAGTTCTGACACAAAAATGAAAAATAATTGAAAAGCCAAGACGCGGAATAACTCTCCTAGGTGAAGACAAAGATACCTGCTGGAATAAATTTCAAAAATGACTATTTGTAACAAAACAATATCGAGGTCTGTAATTTCTTTAACTTCCTACAAGTTGTATGATCCACCAGAGCAAAATTATCATTATATTTTCCATGATAATCCATCTAATTTTGTAAACCAATATAAAAAACAAATAATGATTATGAATATATATATATATATATATATATATGTATTTATTTATTTATTTTAGTTACATATTTTTCTGAATGCCATTTCAATATTAAACAATAAATCGAGAAAAAATAATAAAAATCAGTCATAAACAATTTACTATCATTTACAACAATTATTTAAATATTTAAATCTCAAATTTCGTCTTTATTTAAATTTATTAATTGCAATTGAATATTATTAAATGATAAATTTAGCATTTAAATAAAATTTTGAAATTAATTTAATTTACATAATTTAATTTAGTGTAAATTAACTTAGGCACAGAAAAACATATTGTATCGGCAATATTAAGGTCTTTACTCTACTAGTGTTAAATTTGTTTATGTATTTTGGTTTTTTCTTAAAATATTTTAATTTGTTAATAATAATAAATAATAAATAATAAATAATTAATAAATAATAACCTTTATTTGAACTATTTATTAAAAATAATTTAAAGATTATTTTTTATATTTAAATAAATTATTATCAATGAGGAAATTTTATAAAATAATTTAACTATTTTGTTCCATTTTTAATTTAAAAACATAATTTACTAAGTCAACAGAAAATTGACAAATACAAAAAAAATAATTTCTGCCATTTATCGTTTTGTTCACTTTTCAACTATAATTTTATTTCATTTATTTTCATTTAGATTTTGATCAATGTTTTTCCTTTATAACACAATCTTTTGGCACTGCATTTTTTGAGTGTTACTTTCATAAAAGCAGTGGGCATATTTTTTATACATATATAAGATGCATGTGAACACAAAATAAAATTTTCCAATGGACAAACATATTTTATTGAGAAAATATTTTTGTTTATCACTAATATGGACATTTATATCAACCCAATACACCAACACTTTTTATTCAAATAAACATTTAAAAGTGCATGTATTGTGCCAATAATTTTTCAAGTTAAATAAAAGTTATTATTTTTCACATTTGTTTAATGTAAGCTGTATAATTGTTGATTGTTAGGCTATTCTTATTCATCCTGATATTGCAAGAATTGATGATATTTACAATAAATATGAAGATTCCTCAAATTAAACTCTTGGTTATTCCAGATTTCCATGGATTTAAGGATGCAATAAATTACCTCAATATTGTCATATAAAATAGTCTGGATGGAAAAAAGAATGTTTAATTACTTAAAATACAATTTCCCACCATAACACATTGCGCTTCATAATTTATAGAAATGAAATAAAATACACTGCGTTGCAATAGATAAAAACTCTATAATATAAGAAAATAGTCAATAGATTATATCATAAAAAACCTCTGTGTTAAAAATTCATTAGCAGTTCCATCTACCAATTTACATCTTTTTGTACGGAATAATAACATCTATATTATAAAAAAATATAAAAATAATCAATAAACGTATATTATAGAAACATAAAAACTTACCTGTATGTTGAATTTTAATATTCTATGATATAAGATCATTTAATATAGAAATTAAGAAAGCGAATGAAAAAATAACTTTAACACACAAACACAACATATAATAAAAAATGCATGTAAAGTTCCGATATGCGGAAATGTTGCATGGCATAATAACATTTTAAATTATTATTTTTTGAAGAAACAACGACAAATAAAAGTTTATAATTTAATGCAAAAAACTACAGAATTTAATCTTACTATTCTAGAATGGTCGAGAAAATAAAGGGAAAAAATTAAATGACAAAAACAAATTTCATTTTAAACAGGTTATTATAATAATCATAAAATGTATTTATTTCTATAATTGGTTCTAGGACAAAATGTCACCGGACAAAATGTCATGGACAAAATGTCGTCGACAAAATATACATACTCAGAGTTTATCCGACAAAATATTTTGTCCCCCTATGGGTATTGGTCGCAAAGGTACTGATCACACTCAACATGTCGCAATGGTATATTATCAACAACATTTATACCAATACATTTTGTCCACGACATTTTGTCCAATGACATTTTGTCCGGCCACCTTATAATTTACAAATTTGGAGAAACATTCTAAAAAACCAATGTAAAAGTATATAAAATTACTATTGTGTGAATATTCGCCATTTTTTCCCAGTATGCTTATTCATAATTTGAAATAAATAAATTGTGATTAATCTATTAGTTTACACACAAACCTGTATTTTAAACTTTATTATTCCATAAAAGCAGATGTATTACAGGTTATAAAAAATGGTAGAAAAACTAATGAAATAAACAAACATAGCACACGTAATTCCTATAGTAAAACAAACATTCAAACACGCATTAAAATGCGCCTACTGTAAAATATAGACCTATTTTTAAGCAAATAATTAGTAGCCAATATTCCAAGTATCCTTTCATTTCGCAAAAATGAACAAAGAAATTTGCGAGTTTTATTTGATTATTAATTATAATTGCTGATTAAATTTGCGCGAAAAGAGAAACTATAGGAAGTTGATTTTGTGAATTTTTAAATCTTGATGCTATTCGGTCAATTATTTAACAATTTATAATAACTTACATTTTTTGAAATAAATTTTAGAAAAAAATTTATTAGCAATTACTCCCTCTGTCCAAAAATGATAGTCCAATTTGACTTTAAATCGTAATTTTTTTTATACGTACCAGTGATACTTAAAATGCATTTTTGTTATTGGTTCAATCAATAAAATAAAATTATTTAATGTGTTTTCACTGTAAAAGGTTTTACAAAACCGTTCAATTTTTTTTATTCTTTATTGACAATCATTTTGTGAAAAAGGCTTAAATGCAACTGGACTATCATTTTTGGACAGAGGGAGCATTACTCATTTTTTGTATGTAAATACTACCAAACACACATAAATTTTTATCAATTGCAAAGCGTTATATATTTTACTGAAAACTATTTTTATAAAAAATCATCTTGAGTGAAAATAGTGAAAAGATATCGAGTTTCATTTTAAGGTTTAAAGAGATCTCAAAATTTGTTCAAATTTTTTTTCGTTTAATCTCAGATTTTTAATCTCAGTTACATTGCGAGCAACCAGTCTGTCTCTAATGAATGAGTAAATAAATACAGAATACGTACACGAATTATATATTGCAAATTTAATGAAAACAAGACAAAAGTAAATATATTCAAAACTACTATATAAATATGTATATGTTGAAAATAATTTGTTTAGTTTATAACCATTTTTTACATTGGTATTTATTTTCTCTTCAAAACCATATGGCATTTCCATATATATTTTTTTTCATTGCTAAAGACAAGCATGAGAATTAAAAATATATGTTTAATTGTCTTTTAAAAATTTTATAAGAACTTTTTTTTCAATTTCACCACTGATTTTTTTCCATTTTATTTATTAAAAATACATTGAAAAACCTATATTGCCTTTGATCATTATTGTAAGTAAAATTTTTAATGATAATTATTTATAATATATTTTGGTTATTTTAATTATAAGAACTTTTTTTCCAATTTCATCACTGATTTCTTTTCCATTGTATTTATTAAAAAGCTTGACATCGATATATTTACTGATTCGTCTTTAAGCTTTTTAATAAATATAAATTTTAATTGTATAATTATTTCACATTAGATTTTTATTTTTACTTTCCTTTTACTGTTTTCTTTTTGTTTATTTCTTTACTTGCAGTATTATTACAAATTATAAAAACTCGTTGATGATTTTTTCTTTCAGTAATAATTTGTCACGAGATTAAAATAAAAAAACGAACTCCTTCCCTTCAGGAGCTTTTAAAATACTAAGATACATTTTCTTTTATCATTCGAAAGCTTATGCTTCTTATATTGGAAAGTTAATTTTTCTACAAATTATTGGCCCGCATTTTTATCTCTAAATTATAATATTTTGAATACTCCTTGTATTATTTTTCAATATTTTTCTCTTCATTGATGGTTTAAAATATGAATTCAAAATTTATATTTTCATCTAAATGCGATATAGTAAAATTAAGAAAGTAAACAACTACATAATTTTTTGTTTAGGGGTGCCATGAAAAAAATCTATTTTTTGGTATGTCGTGGGCTAGAAAAGTTTGAGAATCACTGAGTTAAATTGTCGATGTTATAATCGGATTTAATTTAATTTTTTTATTTTCTTCTGTAGCTTTTGTTCAAAATATCCAAAAATTAACAAACCCACAATTTTTTATTCGTGAAATATAAAACCCAGAGTATTAATTTAAAAAGCAATCGGTCAAAATGTATATTTAGGTTTATTGGGATCAAATCGGTAAATAAACAAATAAATAATTATCCAATACATAGACTGTATGGTTTAATTTAATTAACAAATTGACAATAATTAAAATAAATATTCCACATTTTTCATATTTTATGATTGACGTAAAATCTAACAATTCAAAATAGAGGCATTTTTGTAAAATTCATATCAACGTGAAACTTAATCTTTTACTGATAACAAAAATTATTATTGACATTGTGATTTATAGAAGTAGTTTCCCATTTATAGTATGCTCGAATAAAATTAAATTTATTTTCGCAATATAATGATAATAAATAATCATAATTTTATTTATATTTTAATATAATTTAAAAATAATTTTATGTTTTATAATTTCACATTTATAATTGGAAATGTGATGAAAATAATTATATTTAAAATATTAAATTTGTAAAAATTAAAAACAAAACGACATTAATCGTTTTCTTTAGACTTTGTAGTTTTATAATATTTTATTAAGATGTCATTTTCATTTATAATTTTAATTAAACAGATTTTGTAACTGTAAATTATAGATTGAAGAGTCAAGATTATGTAAAAGAGTATATTAATGAAAGTATTGCTGGCAATCCCGTGCTATATTTTCAATCCCGATATTTAAATACCTGTTCTTGAAAGATATTAACATATTATTTAAACAATATTAATAAAATGACCCATTTAAAAATAGGTTTATAAAAACCAGTTTATTAAATTATAAAGAATTTAATTGTTTTTATAATATTATACGTTAAATTCATTGGTTTTATTTTATTATTAATAATATTCTTAATTATTAAATTATAAAAATACGTAATTTTTTTTTATTATTTTTAAAATATGTTTTGAGAAAGCACAGCACATCCAAAGTTTCATCGCCCAAACGACTTCTTATTTCGGTTGCAAAAAGTCAGACTCAAAAAATCATATGCTCTTTGCAAAAAATCACCATGTGTTCCTCAATTTTCAAACAACACCATTTCTTTTTGAATTTTCGATGACAGCATCTCACATCAAAATGGCATCATCGGCAAATGTGCTTTTTTAATAGCTTTATTGAGTTCGTCTGAAATACTTAAAGGTTTTTCAAATGAAAAAAAGAAAGAGATTCAGAAGAATCTAAAATAATTTTGAGAAGTACCTCATTTGAAACAGAAGGTTCAACTTCGGATGCATAAGCTGTTAGTGCAGCACCTAATCTTTCGAGTAACTCAACTATTATTTTGTGGCATTGTATGGAAGAAGGAACTGTTACGAACTTTTTTCGGATTTGGACTGAATGTTTGTTCTACTATTGTGTAAATACTGAAGTACACCACTGATATCTGTTTGCCTTTTTTACATGCGAAGAATGAGAGCTGAATTCAATTTTTGACTTATAACGTTGTTAGCATTTTTAAGTTTTTTTAACATAAAAGTTATGACAACATAAACTGTGAACAGACTAGGCAGCTCGGCGGCTAGAGGGCCTCAACTGTTGCTTTTACTGGGACTAGAGTGGATGACATTTTAATCTCATCATTAGAAAAAGAAAAAGATTCACCTTCAGGTAGACTTATGTATACAATTTTTTAATAAATAGACACGTTCAAGCATTGACAAAGGTCTGTTCCACCTAATCTTGTAATATTTTATTAGTGTTATTTGCTTTCCAAATTAAGCCGCAACATAATTCTGCAATATATCGTTTTTTGTTGGTCATCGTCTGAACATTACCTTTTTTATCACTAAATCGGAATTTACCTCAGTAACATAGCTTTGGTTTCCTCCATGCCTATGACTAAAATCGAAAATTCTTCATCCTCGTTACTCTCCAACAAATCATTTGTACTTTTGACTGTTCGCCTTTGTCAAATGGCTGATTTATTTCACTTTCTATATCCTGTTTTTGATATAGTACTTCAATTACGGCCAGTTGCGCACCATGGGCAAAACATAACTGTTAATTTACAGGTATTAATCTCCCAACTTTTTTCATTACACTTGCTCCGTCAATCATAATTTCGATGACATCTTTTCACAAATCAAGTACATATTCTGCAATCCTGCGTTCTAGGACCTGAATACATTTATCTGCAGCATTGATCCTGTAATTCGAATTAAGCCTATGCTCCAGAACTGACAATTTCGTGATGTGTAAATTAATATTCATGTACCAGCGGTTACGTAGTTATGTCTATTCATCAAACGATAAACAAAATCTCTTACCTACACTGAATTCAGGGTGTTTACCATCTATTTCAGTGATTAAAGAATTCTTAATTTTTTTGCTGTAATCTACAACCATTTTGTGCACTGTGTTGACAGTTCTTGGTAGACTTTGGAATTTTGTTGCTATAAGACCAGCACGTAAATCAGAAGAACTGCATATAACGTTAAATGAAATCCCATCAAATGTTGTTAATCTTGCAAGTGTAGCAGGAAGTAATTTTTATTCTTGCTCCAGCATCGAAAAATACTTGGTTAACGTCTTCAATTTTTTTTGGTGGTTTATCTGGTGTGTTTGCCGAAATAGTAGCTGTTGTGAGGTTAATTTTATGGGGGGAAAGTGCATGCGTATGAAGACCTTTCGATGAGCCACCTCCAATTTTGCTGTCTGTCCTTTTTCTTCTCGTAAAAAATGTTTCCAAACAGCAGAATTATTTTTCTTTTCATGGTCTATGTAAGAAGCCATTATATTTTTAAAATTTGCAGTTTAAAATTTAAACTTTAAATAGTGCGAATGAAAATTTAATGTTTATAGTAATAAGTATAATAATAATTGTAATAATAATGATGATGATAATAATAATAATAATAATAATAATAATAATAATAATAATAATAATAATAATAATAATAATAATAATAATAATAATAATAATAATAATAATAATAATAATAATAATAATAATAATAATAATAATAAGTATCAAATGATGATTGCTTGGTAGCAGCATTTATTATTTAAAACAATAAAATGATAATTTAAGCCTTTTGCTGCAAATAATGTATTTAATGAAAGAATTTTCGACTATACGATAGTCCTTGTCAAGATTGACTATCGTATAGTCGAAAATTCTTTCATTAAATACATTATTTGCAGCAAAAGGCTTAAATTATCATTTTATTGTTTTAAATAATAATAATAATAATAATAATAATAATAATAATAATAATAATAATAATAATAATAATAATAATAATAATAATAATAATAATAATAATAATAATAATAATAATAATAATAATAATAATAATAATAATAATAATAATAATTATTATAATATAAATAATTATAATATAAATAATAATAATAATAATAATAATAATAATAATAATAATAATAATAATAATATTAATAATAATAATAATAATAATAATAATAATAATAATAATAATACTGTTTATCTCTAATAAATATTCAATTTGAGATGTCTTTAAATTTTAATATTTTTAACACAGAGGTTATATTAAAATTTATGAAACAAAATATATAGCATATTAAATGTTTTAATTCACTTTTAATTAATATTGAATGCTTGAAAAATATATTTGCATATTATCTTTTATCGAAATTATTGTTAGTATTAATTATAGTTATTTATTTAAAATTTTATAATTAAAAGTTTATAAAATGTGAAATAAATGAATTGTTTTTATTGATTTACAGTTTCTCATATTTTCATGTTTACTAAGAGAATATAAAAATTTTCTAAAGCTTCATTTTGTCTGACTCATTTATAAATTATCATAAATTCTCTGTATTCTTTGATATTGTTTTTTGTGATAGTGAAGAAAATTTTTCTATTCTCATTTAATAAATTGATTAAGATTTGTTTAATTCACGCAAAATATTACAATTTTCTGAAAATAAAAACATTCATGAAAATTTACAATCATTATTAAATCGTGTTTTTAACAACATATAAATGTTTACAGAATTTTTTTACATTGTTTTTAAGTGTTATTTAACACTTGACAGAAAACATTCATCTATAATCTAAAAACAAATGATGATCAATGGAATCCTAATTGAAAACAGATAAAATACCAAAAAGAAAGAAATATCTCTGCGTCGGTTGTTATATAAAATTTTCTTTATTTTTAATATCTGAATGAAAATCTAAGAATCAAAAGAGGTCAAACAAATACTTTTTAAAAATGTATTAAAAAATTGTTTGCATGACATTCTTTTTAGTTCGAGAAACGATTATCACAAATGAGTGACTCAAAATATATATTTTGTCGACTGTATATTAATTGAAGAAATATCAAAAACGTCTACAGATTGATATAAATTATTATTATTATTATTATTATTATTATTATTATTATTATTATTATTATAATTATTATTGTGTAAAAATTTTATTTTACGGATGTCTAACATTTGAATAGTATAAACACTACAAGCTTTGTGATACCCATTGCAAATCCCAATAGTAGACTAGTTTAGAGCTTTTGCCTCTCATCAGTGTTGTGAATTAGCTAATTTGCACGTGATGTGATTTCCAGTGTATCAGGGAAATTATGCAATAAAGTTGAATGAGCAATATTGTATACTTACCTGGCGCGAAGAGAAATCTTCGCGTCTCCTGCATAGTACTGATGAGAGCCAAAAGCTCGAAACTAGTTTGCTATTGGGATTGGCACTGTATATCACAAAGCTTGTAATGTTTATATTATTAACATTATTATTATTATTAAGAATTGAACAATCCTTTTGAACTTTCTGAAAATAATTTGTTTATATATTTTTATAATAATAATAATATTATTAATAATAATAATAATAATAAAAATAATAATAATAATAATATAATAAAATGATGATTTCTTGGTAGCAGCATTAATTAAATGTTAAATAGATTGAAATTTCATATTAACACTCCATAATACATATTTAAATTCACATATTGTTTCTTTCAATAATGAAAACAAAGTATTTGATTGCTATATTAATTGATAATCTAATTTTTTGCAAAATATTTGAAAATTACCTTTTAGTAATCACGGAAAATGTTGTTA
The DNA here is from genome assembly GCA_959609185.1 of Schmidtea polychroa. NCBI lineage: Eukaryota > Metazoa > Platyhelminthes > Tricladida > Dugesiidae > Schmidtea > Schmidtea polychroa. The sequence continues at coordinate 473 of CAUHTR010001437.1, read as the reverse complement.
AACCTACAAACAAATAAACATGAATAATTTAATTGTTCGTTATATCCAAATAAATGAGAAATTACAAATGATTTTAAATGTGAGTGTGAATATTATTTATTTTAGCAATATTCATAATTAGATTTTGTCATAAAAAGGATATTATCCCATGAGTACTGATTATTTAAACTCTAGTTTCTAATTTTTATCTATAATTGATATCTCGTTAATTATTAAAAATTACTAATTTGAAAAAAAAATATTATTTATGAAAACTAATTTTTTCTGGAATTAGCGTGTTAATAAGGTTTTAAAGATGACTTATTGTAAATAATAAAATTAATTAAATTTTTGGTTATTAATTAAAATTTTGGTTTTCAGGAAACATAATTCTTTAATTATTTTTTTTTAATTTAAATTTTACTTTTTTGTAATATTTTTATTATATTTTCAAATGTCTATTTTTTTATATATAATAATTGCAAATCATTTAT
>CAUHTR010001436.1:0-27257 GCA_959609185.1 Schmidtea polychroa | reverse complement strand
AAATTTTATTGAAAAATAATGAAATAAAATAGTTTTAATAGGATGAATAAATTGTGATTGTTGGATTAGTCGTCAAAAAATTCATTGTAGACCTCCTCTGAAACATCTCCAACATGGTCATCTGTGTGATCATTATCTTCAGAGTAAACTTTGACATCTGACTGATCATCAGAATCGTCTACGAACAAAGCATCATCTTCAGTTCCATCCATAGCATTGCTGATGCCACATTTAAGAAATGAATATTTGATCATTTCTTCTGGGATCGATTTCCAAGCCTCATCAACCCAACCAGCTACAAGAGTTATGTCGGGTTTCTGTAAATTACCACTTTTAGTGAAAGTTGCTGAACCTGAACTCATCCATTCAGCCCACATCTTGCGAACTCGATCTTTAAAAGGTTTGTTGAGACAGACATCCAACGGCTGGAGAACAGATGTCAGTCCTCCTGGAATAACAGCAAGGTCGGTTTTAAGGTTAGCTGCTGTTTTCTTAAAACCATCTGTCCCACACTAACATTGATCTCTTATTGAGCATCCCTCCCGGCCTTTTGTTCCAGACGTTGCTTATCCAAGATTGTGTTCCTTTCTCATTCATCCATCCTTTAGGATGTGCTTGAACAATAACTCCGGATGGTAATTTGGCACCCTTAGGAAGAGTTTTTAGTTTAAAGATGACAACGGGCTTTAATTTTACTCCATCTGCCATGCAAGCCAACACAACGGTAAAATGTGTTCTTTCATGTCCTGTTGTTTTGATCATGATTGCTTTTGCTCCAACTGAGTCAACTGTTTGATTTCCAGGCAAATCAAAGGTCATTGGAGTTTCATCCATATTTCCAATTTGTGAAAGATCATATCCATGTTTTTTCTTAGATTAATGACAAAAGAATGAAAGGCAAACACTTTGTCTTCCAACACAGCTGGAAGTTTCTGAGCAATCTTTGTTCTCTGCCTGTGTGTTAATGAATTCCGATTCATAAACCTTGTACACTTTGAATGTATACTTGTATACTTTGAATGTTGAAATATTAGACTGGTCTTGATACTTATCACTTTTTTTAATTGATGGGCACGAAACCGAATGGATCCTATTGTGACTATAAATCCCAAAACCCATTCTAAACTCAAAAATGATGGGATACCTCCTCGTCTTGCACGTTTTGTTTTTGGTATTTCAGTAAGATCACTTTCATTTTTTCTCCAATCTCGCACAAGCTTCTCACTAATGTTCTTTTCTTTTGAGTTACTGTTTTTCTCAGATAGCTCCACAACTCGTAACTTAAATCCAGCTTAGTATGAATCACGACTTCGTTTCATTTTTTAACAACTGAGGGTTTTCGTTTTTCAACTTAAGAATTCAAATAAATTGATAAACCATTTGTAATTTAATCAATTGAATAATTGTATATTACTGTTTTGAACTGTTGCAAACCTGTCGGTTATTAAATAACATTTCTTAATAAATACTTTTTGCTATAATAAGTTAATTCAAAATTAATTTAATTATGATGAAATAATCCATTTTCAATTACTGGTATTAATTTAATATAAATAAATGTGATTAAAAAATCTTGAAAAATTAATTTAATTTTTTATTGACCCGCGTAAAGTCGAAGTGGCCATTTTGACTTGAAAATTTGACATAAATTCCTCGACTTAGACGCGAGTATATACGGTAATCAAATACAAAAATCTGAGTAATTTTATTATTTTCGAAACAAAACATAAGCCTATGAAAAGAGCTAATTTATTGAACAATAAAATCAACACAAGGCCTTCTCCATTAATTCGTGATAATTGCGAATCTTCTTGACAATCGACATGTCAACAAACCTATCCCCGATACTCACAGTTATCCCGCCAATCAGGGATCCGTTGATCTAAAAAAGAAAAACAAATTATTAGGTAATGAAATATTTCAAGTTGAGAAACAGATTCAAGGTTAAACATTTGTGGTGTTATGTCTATTCTCAGCCATCAATACAAGGGAACATTTTGATCGCATAAGCCGTGTATGAATAATTACTACTTACAAATTATTCTGGAATTTTCACATTTAAATTACTTTCAAACTATTTCCTACGTGGATATATATTAACGGGGATGAATATAAGTTATTATTACCGCCATATAAGTCAAGGTCAATTTGCAGGCCTGAAATATGTGATTTTAATTACGCCGTAACAAATGCGCGCAAGACAAAACCGCGCCAATTAAAGTTTACAAATTAAGTAAAACCTTAATTGGTGAAATTTGATTAATATTAGTAAACACAATTTTGTGAAAAAATTATTGAAATGTTGTTTGATATCAGCTTTTGTGAATTTCGAAAGGTTTGAATTGAAAAAAACAGAATTTTATGATTTTTTCACAAAATTAAATTTGGAAAAATTATTTCCTTAATCAACGACTGCAGGTTTTGGTCCCTTAAGTTATTATTATATGGAACAATTTCAGTGGGAGATTACGTCCGAGAAATCGCGAAACAAAATGAAAGATATTACAAAATGCGTTCAAAAATACATTACAAAGATTAGTCTCAGAAACTCTTGTTATCAAAAAACATTCAACTAAATTAAATTAAATTTCTAGGACATTTATTTAAATTATAAAATAATATATTAAATTATATTATAACGCCAATCAAACATTCTTTTCATGATATATTTCGACAGTTTTCCTGTCATCATCAGGTGGGATATAATAACTCATTAAATTAAGGATTTTAAACAAATTTATTAATTATATAAAAACTTTTTTATTTAATAAAAACATTTAATTATTTTTAAAAATTATAATTATTTAATTTAACAGACAACAATCAATACATACAATATACAAGAAAAAATTATTTAAAAACATTTAAAACACAAGTATTCACTGCATTCTGCACATTAATTTTCGTATTCAATGACTTTATCAACAACGCCTCACAAATCACACGTTCCCAATAATTATCGAAATTTTTTAATAAAATTTTAAAATCAGACATATTTTAATCTTACAGCCCTTATTGTGTTCACTAATATGAGTCAAAGTCTTCGGTCTACAATATTCTCGAGCTCGAATACAGAGATGACGGGAAGTCTCTCCAATGTATGTGGCATTACACCCAATACATGTAAACTGATAAACGAGATCGGAATACAATTGAATCGGAGTTTTTGGCTTATTAACTTTCCATGAAGTTGACAATATCCTATAGTTTAAATACCCTAACTTCTTTCTTATCTTCCCTTTATAATCCTTAAAACCTCCTCAACAACATCACACCCAAATTTTCTCAAACATGGAACCTTAGGATTTTTAATAAATTTGTCAACAGTCTCTTTTACCATAATTAATAAAAAGGATTTTGAATAACCGTCGTTATTTTATAATTAAATCATTGCCATGTATATAACTATTTATTCAAAAATATATTAAATATATAAAAAATAATATAGGAAATATCTAAAATCTTAATACCATTTAAAATAATTAAAAATTAAAATTAACCAATAAATTTAATATAAGATACAAAATTAATTTATTGTCGCCCCAGTAAGTTGTAAATTTAAATAATGATCAAATTCGCTTGAAAAAGGCAGTGCCGAAAATTCGGGAATATCTAAAACATCGATATATTTTCTGATTCAAGCTTCATGTCGATGATCAATATTCAACGCTAATTATCACATCTTGGCCATAAGGGGTTTTTGAAACCTTATTTATGCTGAGAAATCATGTTTAACAAAAGTACCGTGGGAAATTCACTAATTTTACCTTGTCGAATATCACTCACGGAAATCAACCAATAGAATATGAGATTATTTCATATGCAAATTAATTCGTGTTACCAGGTAAAACAAATAAAAATCAAGGCATGTGGTAAGGAATTATCAAATTATATTCAATCGTTATATGACAAATCACGCAAAAGAATAAAATGAGATTGCGTAATCTGACAATTTTCATTGTTTCTTGGTTCTCGAAAGTAGTGTAAAAATACTCCTAAGAAACATAGTTGGTGTATAAGTATGATTTTAAATGTAAAATTTTACTTATAGAGCGGTAATTGCTAAATTTATTAAGCAAGTGTTGGTACATTATGTAATACCAAAAATGGCATTTTTTCATTTCCAGTTTACTTGTGTAACGAAACAAAACTTTTCTGGAACTCTTATAGCGTTGTAATAAATTGTCATCTAATGTAAAATAGAAATACACTATGTTCAAAGGATTATTTAAGGTTAGATTCTTGTTTTTTTGACATTTCTTTTTCTTTTGAATGAACTTTAAAATGATTGGTACTTTCCGGTTATCTCGACCACATCAAAAAAAATGCCAAGAAATTGCAAAAAAATATAATGCCCCTCTTTGATTGTGCCAAGTGAATGAGTTCTTAAGGATTTTTGGTCACGACCCAAAATCCTAAAATATTTCTCCAAACGACCCCAAAAAATTGTTAAATAATTAAAGTACTCGAAAAATTTTTTTTTAAATTAAACATATAAAACACATTGAGGCCTAAATTCGCCTTTTACAATTATATATGTAAATCCCAAATCCAAATAGTCTTCTTTATATTCATGCTTTTTCATAATGAGGAATATAATTTTTCAATTTTAATAATTTTTTTAAATAGAAAGTTTTAATAGTTTTTTTTTAAATTATGTAAATTTCTGTATTAATTTTTAAACTTTCTTCTGAATGATCATTAAAAAAGCTATTTTTGGTTGATAGTCATAAGAATTTTCTTATAAAGCAAATTTTAAGCTAAAGTTCGCTTGAAATGTAAAAAATTTTTCAAAGAATATTAAATTTGCCTCAATTTGTCAAAATGCTCCGCGACCCAAGAAAAAATGCTCCACGACCCAAAAGAACCGTTGGCCTAGACTATATGACTATAATAACTTGGCTGAGTTCATCCATTCGATGCTATTCTGGATGAGTTGAAGAATCTTTGGGCGCCTGTTACTGGAGAATGATTATTCTGTTGTTTATTGTTTACATTGGTTTAAAAAGATTTTTATAATTGAAACTGTTCATTTTTTGATGAGGTCGAGATAACCGGAAAGTACCCAATGATTATGATGTAAACGTTCATGAAATGTCGTATTAGCAGAAGTTTCAAAATATGAAATCCTTTGTTCGATCAAGACCCATATCAACTGCATAAGGTGGAAATTATCCTTAAATTTAAGATTTTGAAATCACTGTACTTAACATTATAAATTCCATCAATTTAAACGTTGAATGTTTTGCTTTTGTCATAACTGTTAATACTTTAAAAAAACCTCTGTGAAGTCATTCATATTTCGGAAACATGTTTTTTCTCGTTACGTAACAAAATGTTGTGCCCTCTTCTTCCTCCTTGTAACAACCCGTAACAAATTCTCAGATTCCCCTTTACCCCAAAAGTGTTACATAATTTACGGACGCTCCCTGGATAAATAATATAAAGATTTAAAAATTTATTACTGTATATCATCGCGTATTAGCCGAGAACTTTTAAAAATAATTAACTTATGATATTACATTAGTCCGTTCTCTTTGCAGGTTACTTATCTTTGATAACTCCAACATCTTTTGAAACAACAACAGTAAATGTATTTTTTTAATAAAAACAATAAACAGCATTTAAACTTGTTTTCATTATTGTGATTAGCGTAAAACCAAGGTTTTCATCTGATTAAAATTCATTCCAACTAGGATTTTTAAGCGTCGGCTTATACATATGACATAGACGATTTTTTAGTATATTAACGTCGTTTATGTAGGTCGGTTAATACGTAAATGGGCTTATAAGCGATAATATACGGAAACTATCAAGTCTTTTGAATTGAGCTGATTTTATTTATACAATCAATATTAAAAGCGAGGTGCTAATACTTATATTTAACCCAACAGTGTTCTATTTTGCATAATTCGTGCTGTACTATATTGGATACATTCTATACAAGGGTTCCCAAAACGAAAAATTCATCCATCATTATTTTTATCATTAAATCATATATTGTATCTTTTATTTTAAGTGTAACAAATTTAAGGTGAGACTACTTTTCAATAAAAATGCCGAATATTTTAATAATTTAAAAGCACAACTTATAAATGTATAGGCTGAAATTAAATAAAATGCTAAATTCATTGTTATAACCTTTTTCTCAATATTAAGTTTTTGATTTTTTTCTACAAATAATTGTAAAACTGCACTAAGTTCCTTTTCTGAAGCTTCATCGAGAGGCCTGGCAGAAGTTATTACACATTTCACTATGCCTTTTGAAGCTTCAAACATACTGTCCATTGCAGCAATAACTCCAGCAGTTCTATGAAGTTGACCGTTTTTTCCCATAACATCTAGAAACTGATCCTTTATATATAGTACATAGAATATATTTTATATACCTATTAATCCTTTCATTGGTTCAGAAAAGTTTAATTTTGTTAAAGCATTTTTTAAAGCACTTGATTTAGCTGCTTTATTCATTACAGGATCTTTCAAAAAGTCACAAAATATCTTGTCCGTATTTAATATTTTTTGCAATTTATAGACATCTTTTTCAACTTCATCCAGTTGTTTCATTTTAACAGAAGCCGTATATAGTGCTGTAGCATATCTTCCTTCAATTCCAAATAATTGAATTGGAAGCTACATTACGTTAATTTTAAAAATAGCATTAAAATTTCTACTTGAACAGTTTGCTGAGCAAAAGTCGAAAACTTCCTTGCCTTAAATTTAAAAATTTATTAAATTATAGCTATATTAGGAAATTACAACATAAATTATACAATATTTACTGAACTAACCAGATGATAAGCCATTATTTATAATTTGAATTATTAAAACATTTGGTCAGTATTAAATTTATTTCACGGAATTGAAGTTTACTTATTTAATTATGTAATTTTTACTGAATGCAAATGGAGATTAAAATAATATGCGTTGATTTTGAAATATTTAAAAGTAATTTAGATATTTATTTGTTATATATATTTGAGAAAAATGATCTATAATGAGTAGGGAACTAAAGAAGATGATTCGTTTTCAAGATGACCACATGATTGTTAAGACTGACCCTAACATACATATGATGACAGACCATACTGGTACTGTATACAGTAGTTGGGTGTGATCAGGCAGGTGAGCTTAATTGCCAGAACTATTCTCTACTTGTCACTCATCGATAAAATTGGATCGACTATAAAGGTCTTAAGTCTCTCCATGACTCCTTAGCTTAAAGTTGTAAAGAGAATTAGACTTGACAGCATCAGAACTTTTCGCATAATTGAGAAACTTCTAATATTTGTATAGGGATGGGTAAAGACAGGGTTACATAGGCATCTTGTTCTAGACTCTTTGCTCTATTGGTCTTGTTGGGATTGCTCTTCAATTTGGTTCATACGCTGTTGGATAATTATTTGGTACGAGTAACATTCCGGTCTTAATTCTCATTGTTGCTGGTCGTTGCATTTGTCCATAGTTTGGTGCTGGTAAGTGTTGTGTTCCTTTTTGTCTCATTTTCTCGTTATCACAAGGCCCTGTACTTTTGCTTATCATCAGTGTTCCTCCTTAAATTATTGTCATCGTCGTTGAAATCCTCGTAATCATTATTACGTCTGAAGTTTATCCATATTTTTCATCCTCTTGGTTTTCTCTCTTTCTTGGGCACTTTGTATTTCTAGTCTCATTATCACCTTGAAATTTCTTTCGACTTTTTCGTCGTTCCTTTCATTTTTGTTAATATTTTGAGATATCTCTTTATTCGATGAATATATTTTGAGTATCTATGTAACATCATTGTTTTGGCTAAGAATGGTAAGAACCCGATTGCTAGTTTCATATTCACTTTCCTTTCTCGTTTATAAATGTTGAAACACGTTAACATTTGTGTTATTATTACTCTGACTATTTGTATTATCAAGATAATTCCAAGTATCCCTGCTATCTCTTGACCAAATATTAAGAATCGTCCCCACATTGCTTTCATCATGTTTGCTGTTGCGTATTGAAAATGTTCCGGTGTTAAAAATAATTCATGATTTAGACTTTCCCCATAATTGTTTCCTCGTGATATTGTCACTACATTTGATAAAATCGCTTGTCTCCTTGCTTGGAATAACATATGTTCTCTTGCTGATTCGAGGTTTTTTATCGTGTATAATCCATTTTGAGATGCGTCTACTGATTTGACTTCTATTTTAGTTGTTAATTCTATCAAACCAATTTTCTTTGGCGTTGGTGTGATTGTTTTGCTTGAGAATTGAAACCATCGTCCATTTTGACGTTATTACGTGTTCCGTGAATCTTTTCTTCGCTCTTAATTCTTCTATTACTTGTTTATCTGCGTTACACTTTGGTTCACTGTATACCTTTTCTCGAATCTCGTCAAATATTGTGGTCTCGAGTAACGTTAATCGACACAATTTCGGACCTGCTTTTTAAACGAGCGTTTTCCATATCGATTTCTGCTTCCGTCGTCTCTGCTACTTGTCTATGTGTGCATATGAATCCGTCTAAGCCGTCTGTTGCCGGTGTACTAATTTTCTCCACTGACTCTATTATTTCTTGTAGTTTGTTCAATATTTTATCTTCCCCGTTGTTTCAATTGTTATCTCGCTAACGGCATTTAGGACTCCTGACGATCGTTCCTCATGTTGTAAGTGGAATGGTAGTTCATACGGTATTCTCATTTTAACTTCGCTAACTTTGGCTATTACGCAAGAGTCTTTTTCCATCGGTTTGAAATATGGCAGGAAAATCTTTAATAGATATTTCTCTGGTGAGTTTTTCGTCCACTCTTGTTGCTTCCATTTTCGGATAATTTCGCCAAATTTTTCTAGTATACTATACATATACCCGTCTATATTCCTCGATCGCTTTTACCACATTTCGTAAGTTTTGGGTTCTTTACACGATTCGACTATCCATTTTGCTAATTCCACTACTGTTCTTCCTCGGTTTGTAACACTGATCTCTAATATTTCTATTAGTTCCTTACATTTTTGTGCTTTTTTGCTGCTTCATCATCTCCTTCATCATCAGCATCTGTTTTTAAATGTCTTAATTCCGATACTCATCTTAGCATATATATTCTTGGTTGGTTTTAATGTATTTAATCGTTGATTCATCTCATTTTTCGTTTCCACCTCTACTTTGATCTAAATAATATTATTAAATGGTGAATATTGATTGCTCTTTTTTGATTTATTTTCTACATGTATGGATGATATGAATGCGATATTTTCCAGTGTTTTCGGTCTTTGATAGCATGCTCTCTTTGGATCTGACCACATCGTTTCCTTATGTCGCCCGGGACTATTTTTTGTGATTTCATTGTTATTGTTACTTTTCTATTAAATGCCCATTATATTTCATCTTCATAACTACCTTTACAGATGATGAAGGATACTGATACATGAACTCCATTTCCTATTCCACCTCCATTCGGATATACTCTTAATTTCATTTTATATTTGTCTATTCCTGAGTAGAATGGTGGAATCGTTAATAGTGTGACCTTTCCTTCTTACACTGATTTCGTCTTTTCCGCCAAATTCTCAATTTTCCACGTGAATGGCGCTAACCGTACTGGGTCTCGTAAATCTTCGTCTCCTTCATAATGTAATTCGCTTTGAAACTCCTTGGGTAATATACCTTGGTATGTATCGTTTACACATACTACTGCTATTTTACCGCGTATATTATTTGTCCATTCGGGCTCTATTTTCTATTGTTCCCAATTCAATCGACCTTCATTTTCGATTCATTTCCTGTAGTGAATTTTTGAAGTAGTTCTAATAATAATAATAATAATAACATTTTACCTGTAGTGAATTTTTGAAGTAGTTACTTAACTAATTTAGCGGCCGCCTTATAATTTTTGACCAATCATAATCAAGCCGGATTGTTTTTTGGTTATTTTTCTTTATTCTTTATTTTTTATTGTTTTTTCTTATGTATTATTGTGTTTTATTTTGTTATTTTATTGTTTTATTAGTTTTCTTGCATTTTGCGTAATTTCGCCTATTTTTGTTGGTCTTTGGGTGTGTAACGGCCTATTTTCAGTTTTTCTCTTAATTCTAATCGACATTTCGTATTTTTATTTATGCTTCTTTTCTTATTTCCTTGTTTGAGTTTTATTTTCTTATCTTTCATATTATTTTATATTCTTATTCTATTTATTATTAAATTTAATTATTTTTATTTGCTTCCTCTTTCCTGTTTTTCTTTCTCTATTCAGTTTTTCAGCCATCAACCGTTATAATTTATTTTTACGTTCAGTCAAACAATATTCTGTCCTCTTATGGGTATTTGTCGTAAGGGTACTGCTCACAAGTGTATTATTATTATTATTATTATTATTATTATTATTATTATTATTATTATTATTATTATTATTATTATTATTATTATTATTATTATTATTAAAAGAGGTTATTCAATGTTTAGAAAAGAAATTGAGAGAAAGAAACTTGTTAATAAATGAATGAATATCGAGAATATCACAGAACTACTTACTGTTATCTTCGAGAACACCTATTTTACCTTTAAACAAAATATCTATAAATTCTGTCCACCTAAAAGTCAGACCAATCACTTCTATTTATTTTTACCAGCTATTTGGATTAACAAATTAATTTAATCTAAAAATAGCTATTTAACAAGGTTTTGTTTAGTAAGGTATCTTCACGAATTATCCGGTCCCTGAAAAGAAAAAATGGCAACATAGAAAAAAGTGTTTGGATTAATTCCATTTAAGTTATCGAATTAAATCCCCAAAAATAAACCACCTAATCACACGATTAGGAAATACAAATCAAAGAAAATTCAAAGAACTGAATTCAGCATAATAGGCTTGTTTGTCGATAGTATGGCCACAAGTATTAAATCTCTTACCTAGCAAAATTTTGCAATATTTATACTAATAACCCATTTGCTCGAGGTAGTGGCAATAGACCTAATAATGGTAATAACAATGATTATAAGATAACAATAACAACTCTAGTAATAATAATAATCATAACGATAGTAATAATAATGATATCAAGATAGTCATGACAATAGTGATAATAATGATGATACCAATTGTAAGGAACTTAGTAATAATTAATTTATAAATTCAGGATGTTTATGTTGAATATTCCATTGACCTCTATGCCAACTACTCTTTATGGGTTGTTATTGAATATCATTCTGCTATTCGAGATTCAGATTTTACTATAAGAATCGACAGTTTTTAACGCAATAATGTCAACACTGCCGGATTGAAATCGGTTATGTTTATGTCGAGCCTGATGAGTGAGATTTCCGGTCTTGCTAATATCAGACTAATTTTGTTGCTGCTCGTATTTTCGACGAAATCATTTCACTGTGACGATTATGAAGGTTGGCAGTATCTCCGGCTTTGTGAATGATCTACAGATTCGAAGAATTATCGTGGATTAATTCGAGTGCCTACAGATCGTATGACAACTATATAGATTCACGTTCAAATATTCATTCTCGCAGTAACGTTACGTGTTTGCAAAGGTTTCAGTGGCTCATAAATACGCATGGATTTCCAATTTATTCTGGAATTACGTCAATGATCCTTTGATTCTATTTACTACAACGCGCAGTTCATGTTTCGGTCAGTCTCTTAAAAGATTTATGGATTTTCTATAAAAAGTTACGACTAAATTGTAGGTGTTTCAGACGATGCTCTACTGCCGAGCTCTTTACCGACTCTACTCATGCTACTTGAGTTGAAGGGATTCATGAGTTTGTCCAATATTCGTTGTGCTGAAAGTTGACTGACGAAAATGAACTTTTGATCTTGCATGTCGATTCCGATCTAACTGTTGCCTCAGTATGTCCATTCATTCAATCTCAAATTCCTCTCTCACTGATCAGCTGAATTGTACATTTTTTGGTGTTCATTTTATCCTCTCTCAAAATCTTTACATTTATATTCATTTCCACTTCTGATGTGTCAAACTATTGGGACATCCGCTGTCCATCGGCACGAGGTTCACGAACGTCCGTTCAATCTGGTCCCATCCACACGATAAGCATAATGATAAAAATTTGTTATTTTCAATGAAATGGTTATTCGTAGTTATTTAATATTATGTTTAATAAAATGGTTATTCATACCTATGTTAATGTTAATTTCAATCATCCATTACTAAGTGGCGAAGAGAGAAAACGTTATGAATAATACATTTAATTATGTTATCAACTTCGATTATACATTACATTTACATTACAAAATAAAAATATAAAATATCAATAGACATCAATAAAATCTACGTTTATCCTCCGTAAGGTAAGCTTTGTTACAATGGATTTCAAAAGTATCGAACAAAATTTTATACAATGAATGAACTGTAGTTTCTGGCTAACTGAACGGGTTACCTAGTGTCGTAGAAAAATAACATTAACACTATACTCTCTAATAATTAATTCATTGTCTAGTGTCGTAGAAAACTAACATTAGGAAAATCAACAAATTTCTGAGTATATATACTAATTCCTTTATCATTTTTGTCCAATCAGGATTAGGCAGGTATGCAAATCGTATTTTTTTCTATTTTAATTATCATTTTAATGTTTCCTTTTAATTTATTTTGTTTTCATTTTTTCATTTTTTCAGTTTAACTATTGATTAAATTTTTCCTAATTTTATCTGCTTAAGCCTGATGGCCACATTGTTTAATATTTTTTTCCTGTTTTATTTTAATTTTCAATCTAAAAATATTCCATTTTCATTATTTGTCATTTAATTTAACTTAATTTCTATTTCGTAAATTAAGTTATTATTTTTCTACTTTAGTTTTTTATTGTTTTTCAAAATTTTCTCTATTTTATTTATTTTCGTTTTCAATTTGATTGCTAATTCTTTTCAATTTTATTTTTAATTATTTTAACTTAGTTGCTATCCTTAATCTATTTTATTTCTTTAAGTTGTTTTCTTACTTTTATTCATTATTATTTTCTTAGTATTTTTAATTTACTTTTCTTGGTTAATTTTCCTATGTTGATGTCCTTATCAAAACAAAGAATAGAAAATTATATCAAAAAAATTTATAATTTATATAAATGAATTTTCTTTTACTCCTGATATGATGATTTAAAATCCGGCAAGCCTGTCAGTGTTACACATAATGTTTGTAAACTTTTAATAAATTTGAATAATTGAAGATATCGAAAATTAAATTGTTTTAATATTCAATATATTAGAAAAATGAATGAAAATTTATCAGAATTAATTGAAAAATTAAATAATTTTTATGTGCCTGGTGTGATTTTGCTAGAATATGATACATTACAGGAATTAGAAGATAAAATAGTTTTAGGTTTTGGACTCCAAGTTATAGAAAATTATTCAAAATTGGAAAACAAAATTTCTGTTTTGGTATCACATTCAGGCGTTTTGAAATTTTCTAAACCTAATCGTATTTGGATTGAATCCACGAGTAAAGTTTATGTTCCTGTCAAGGGTGATAAAATAATTGGAAAAATTGTTAAAAAGTCCGGTGATTATTACCAAGTAGAATTCGGTGGTCCATGTTGTGCTCAATTGTATTATTTAAACTTCCAAGATGCTACTAAAAACAATAGGCCAAATGTGAAAATTGGTGATGTTATATATTGCGAGTTTCTATTGGCAGGTCGAGGAATTGAACCAGAAGTTACTTGTGTAAATGAGTTAGGAAAATCTATTGGAATGGGAATTGTGGATCACGACGAAGACTCTATTTTTCAAATTGATTTACCAACAGCAAGGAAATTGGTGAATATTGAATCATTTCCATTTTGTAAAAGGATAGGAACTGTAGTGAATATTGTTGATAATTTCAAATAACTAATATGTTTTAGGGTATTATTCCTCATGAAATTTTAATCGGAAGCAACGGCTGGATTTGGTTATACGCGAAATCTAGTCGGGAATATGTGACATTGATCAATTCCATTTCATTAGCTAGTCACATAGACAATTCCCATATCAAACAGTTGATCAAAATCATCCGCCAAGGAATGTTTTGCAATGATAAATAAATTGTTATTTTTCTATTTTGAATTGGATTTAGATTTTGTTATTTATAAACTTTAACTGGATAAAAATTTTGATTGTATATTTATTGTTTGAATCTTTACAGTTGATTGCTGTTTGACTTATTTGGAATTGCTTTGTCGATTCAACATCTCTCATCTGGCGCTCCTCTCAATATTTGTAATCAATAAACTAGCAACTATTATTTCAATCTATTTTCATATTCATTTTCACGATATAAAAGTACACATTTGGTAATCTAATTCCTTCTCTCCCGTCAAACCAATTCCTAGATTAGGTTATACGATAATTGACCATGGCACTCAATTTTGCGGTTTCCTAGCTTCCTTGCAGCTAAATTTGTAATCCAGACGCAGTGCATGTTACTGAATATTTCAGCTGTGGTTTTACGTGTTCGGTTTTTCGGGAAATACTGTTAGTGCACAACCGATGACTTAGATGTGATCACGTTACCGTTGGCGACACCTTTGTACGTCAAATCAACGCTGTGTGATGAGGTTGAAGGCCAATTAGCAGATGAGTTCCATATCTTGGAACAATTATTCGATTAACTTTTTCCTATCTCGACTAACAATCAAAGATTTTGCGTCCTTATTTTCCTAACTTTCTCGCTCATTGATATCCTTATATGCTCCAAGTCTCGTCAAAACTTTGTTCTTACTACTTTATGACGATTAGTATAATTTTCCAGAAATTTAATTATTACAAATACACAAAAAATGTAAAATTAATTTAATTCGACTCTTAATAGCTTTGGAGTTTTTGAATTTCAAATTCTTTTAATATCGGGGTCAATATTAGAAAGCTGAATTATCATAATCGGTGTTGTGCTTAGTCGATTTATGTACTCCGATTTTGTTAAATTTAACAGAAGAGTATCCCAACTTATCCACGGAAGGCTACTCTTGATAAGATGGGATACTCTTCTGTTAAATTTAACCAAAAATCATTTCAAAATCAGAGTCAGTATTTAAACCAATTAGGTTTTCATAATCACTTGCATTGAAACCTTCTGGCTTATTTAACTTATGTAACTGCAAATGGATCTTTGATCAAAGAGTTATTCTCAAGAGATTTTGGAAAATATTGTAAATGGCTTGAATGTAAATCATACAAATGTTGTAAAATGACTTCGGAAACTTGATCATCCTTTAGAATTTATTTCAATTAGAAACTCAAATGTGGGAAAGCAGTCAAAATTATTTTGTTGAACTTGGGAAATCCAGAACTGTAATTTTTTATTAAAAGATGCAATTTTGTCTCTTATGTTAAAAATTGTAATGATAAGTTAATTTCATTGCAGTCAGTAAACATCTCATTAACAACGCTCATTTACTATGAAGAATTTGTTATTGAGTTAATAAAATTCTTTGCCAAATTGTTCGAAGACAAGAAAACTAACAATTGACTACGAAGTTCGAAAAGTCTCACTTTCCCTCTGGACAGACACCTCACTTCAGTATGTAATAATGCTCACTACTCATTTCATCACACAAAATTTTAAATAATTTGAATTGAAATGACCGTGATATTTCATGCAATTATCTATTGTTAATAAGTAGCTGAACAATTATTGTTAATAAGTGTTGAATGACAGTAGTTGGAGAATCAACGAATTCGAGGTAACGAAATACTATAAAACTGACCCGCCTTCAGGAGTTAGAATCCTAATCTTTCAATTACAAGCCCAATTCGATCTTTCTGCGAATCCAAATCAAATAGTTGTGATAAACAATAATCATTTTTTGTGACAATTCATTTGACAATTTAACTATATTTTATCTATGTGATGATTCATTTGAAAATTTAATATTATCATTTTATGTATATTTTATGGTTATGAGGAAGTTTGAAGATTCTTAAAGATTAATTAGAAATTTTGTTAAATTTAAAATATATTTTTATTGAAAAATATTTTAAAAAGAAGACCGAAATTTATCATTTTTAAAAAATATTTTTATCAAAAAATATTTTAAGAAAAACTAAAATTTGTTTAAATAACAAAAATAAGAAGAGACAAGTTTTTGAGTATATAATTTATTAAATAAAATTTATGGAATTATGCAACAGAAATGGTCATAGATCAGAAGAATGTTATACAAAGTCGAGTTACAAGAAAACGATAGAGAAACAATGACCGACAGGAAACAGATACATCCAGATTAATGGAATCGAAGAAGAAGAGGAAATAGAATCGCGCGTAGAGTCAAATGAAGATAATTTTAGTAGGACGTACCCAAACAACAGGGCTACACCAGTAGAGAAGTTGGTTGGAGCCATATACTATCATTTTATGTATATTTTATGGTTATGAGGAAGTTTGAAGATTCTTAAAGATTAATTAGAAATTTTGTTAAATTTAAAATATATTTTTATTGAAAAATATTTTAAGAAAAACTAAAATTTGTTTAAATAACAAAAATAAGAAGAGACAAGTTTTTGAGTATATAATTTATTAAATAAAATTTATGGAATTATGCAACAGAAATGGTCATAGATCAGAAGAATGTTATACAAAGTCGAGTTACAAGAAAACGATAGAGAAACAATGACCGACAGGAAACAGATACATCCAGATTAATGGAATCGAAGAAGAAGAGGAAATAGAATCGAGCGTAGAGTCAAATGAAGATAATTTTAGTAGGACGTACCCAAACAACAGGGCTACACCAGTAGAGAAGTTGGTTGGAGCCATATACTAACAGAAACGTGGATGGGATATCCTCAAATGGTAGAAAAGTAAGAGAACTTAGGAAGGGCAATTGAGACAGTATACAGGTTCCTAAGTGTTGGGCTAGAACTGATTTCTAGACCCAAAATACTAATTGTGACTGAAACGTGTAGGTACACAACAAGTAAAAAGCACCAAGTATAGTTAAATATTAAAACCTACACCAAATAAACAATATTAACTAAAGGAGAAAGCCACAAAACATAAACAAAGAAATTAGATAAAATTAGACAAAAGCAAGAAGTGATGCAAAAATCTAACTCAAAAATAACCAAACAAACATAGAATTACCAAAAGCAAACTCGAATAACTTAAAAGACGACAAAAATAGTAAAACATTCCAGAAAAACCCAGAACATTCTATAAAAATGGCGATGACCAACACAAAAGTCATCTAGAACAACAAAAGTTAAGGAAAATAAATAAATTAGTATTAAAAACAAAAAATCTCAAAAAGAAATTCATAAAAACATCAGTTAAAAATAAAAATTAAATTAAAAATAAAATAGAATGTTCTGGAACCGTTCCAAATCCATCATGGACGTAAAATTAATGAAAAATAATTTAAAAATAAAAATATAAAAATAAAAACAAAAATTATGGCACAAAAATTGCCATTAAAAATAGCAAAATCGTAAAATAGAAAATTCTGGAATAAAAAGAATTCGAGTTTGTTTTAATGCATCAATACATACACGTGTACTAAATAGGTATATATACTGACACGTTTCAGTCACAAAACACACTTTAATGCCAATATTTTATTGTTGAAAATCTTACGAAAACTTATAGTGAGTAATTTTTCATTGATATATATTTTACGTAATCATTTTAATGTTAACATATGTTTCACGTAATCATTTAAATGTAATCTACCTTTAATTAACATATTTAAAGACCTATGATTTTTCTCATTATAAATTTTTTACGACTGATCAGCGACGTCTTAGTGCGTCTCTATTCAGTCCTGCATTCGATAGTAATGCAGCCTTCTAAAATGAAACATGCAGACATGCACCATATATATATATATAAATTTTTTTTTGTTCGGTCATCGGAGGTCGGCCACTTCATGGTTCTACCATGGAGTTGTGTCGATAAAACCCCTCCGCTATGGCTCCATATACTTTATTTATCGGTCGACAGTGATGTTCGACTCAACACAACAGTAGGGCTTGTCGTAGCGGTCACAGTGGGGCCGTGTAAGCAAGCATTCTTCACGAGTTCGAATGCAGTACACACTTAAAATCAACATTAAAAATCTCATACATTACTTCACACTAAGGTCATAATTGAGTAGATCTCAGACCCAAATTGAACACAGCAATTACAATTCAGTTAATGTAGTCGGTTAAGACCTCTCCACTTATGCGTTTGTCGAGCATCGTTAATGAATAAAATTTTTGGAAAGACGTAAGGATTTTCTCGGATCTAATTATGAGGATAGCCTCTCGGAGTTCGACAAGTGTAAAGGATGGAATAGATTCAATTAAGTATAAACCCTTAGCGAGTGGTATATATCCTTATCTCAGGATTAAAAATGTAGTAATGCCAATACCCAAATCAATCAAGAGTTAGGGTCATACTATAGAAATAACTAACTTCTTTTACTTTCCACTTATGCATCAATATCAATGAAGTATTATTGGTTTGGAAAATGTAATATCATCAATTATAAACTATTATCGATAAAATCTGTTCAATTATAAAATAAAACTTTTCATGTGAATGTCTATTCAACTATAAATTTATATCTATTCAACCATAAAGTTACATTAACAACTATAACATAGATATGCGTGATTCTAACTTACTATTCAATTCATCCCTCAGTTAGGAATTACAATCGAGAAACTCGTATAAAATTGTAAATGATTTTATTGATAAATGATAAATCATACTTGAATTTATGTACTAGGTCTAAACTAAAAGTCTTTCGAAATCGTTTAACTATAAGTATATACGTGTTAGATTATATAGAAAGTATGAATCATAGGTGTACTCTGATATATATTGGTTAAATTACAAAAGGTGGTTATAATTATGTATATAATATAAGTCAAAAATATGCTCTAATCATTAAACCATAAGATAAAGATTAGTTAAATTATACAGTATGACTATAGACTGTATATAACATCTAAATCAAAATATACTAAACTATAAAGTACCTATTAGATAAAATTATAACTACAAATTATTTATGAAAAAGGAAAAAATATATAAATTATAAGATAGAATTATAACTTGTATATAAAGTATAAATTAAAAGTATACTCTGATCGTGAATTCTAAATTATAGCATAAAGTATAATATATATCTAGTTATGTACGAATTATACGAGTAGGTTATTCGTAAAAAACCAAACTACAACTAGTTGTAGATCAAATTCCGATTACCAAAATATAAACTATAATTAATTATATATAAACATCGAGAGTAAAATATAAAGTACAATTCATTATATATGAAACCTATCGGTATGTTATCCCTAAAAAGGTAAATTATGAATAAATTTTAGTTACAAAAATATAAATTATAACTAATTATATAGTTCGATCATAAAGTATAAAGTGTAAATAGTTATATAGATTATACAAATATATTGTTCTCAAAAATTTAAATTACGAACGAGGTAAATTATAAATCATGATATTATTATCTAGGTATTCCAAAATATAGTTATAGATGAATGTTAGCTACAACAGCAAATGATTACGCTCAATTTCCGATCTTAAAGAAGCTCAATGATAGATAGTCGTATTGTGAGCCAATATATATAAATTACGAATGGTAGAGATCCCTGCAAAGTGGTAATGCATAGCAATCCGAAATACAAACCTGGGAAACGGCAAGTACCCATAAGATGCCGTCAAAATTTGTTCTACCTCTAAATCATGTATTATAATATAAAGTTATAAATTACAGGTGTTAAGGTTTCAATACCCGACTATGTTCTAGATATTTATACCCCTATTGACTAGCAAAATGATCATGGGAGTTAAAATCGGTTGTTAAATTATTTCGTAGACAAAGTAGAGATTGACCTGCAATGTTCCAGTAGTGGCCTGTTTTAAAGTGACCTGAGACTCTGATCTTCCAAAAATCTTAGCATGATCGCTCCCAGGAATAGGGATTTTCTAAAAACCGGTGTCGTTCAAGCATAACCTATAAAATCACATCAATAAGGTGATGACAGAGGATACCCTAAGCTCGTATGGAATCAACGGTGACGATATACCGTATGAGTGGGATATGGTTTATAAATTAATAGACAACTTACTAAATCCCCATAAAGCAAAATTCCAAAAACGCCGACGAGAACTGAGAGCAAGTTAACGTCGAAAATTAAAGGAACTTTCCATAGGAGACAGGTCGGAATCATGACCCACTTTCATGTCAAATCTGAAAGTGCATATACCTGAATTGCTGAAGTTGTTATGAAAATATTAGCAGTATACACCCCTTGAACGACTTCACCGACGAAGGAGCATTGGAACCCAGTTCCACAATAAACCCGTTCGCCAGCGAAATCTTTCTCTAGGGCTAATTATATCAAAATAGTATAAGCTGAATTGTAACAATCCAGATTAAATGTAATTGCAAACAGAATATACGCCACGATGTAAATAATTATGTAATAATGTTAATTCCATAAAACAACCAGATTTCTGTTTTAATTTTTTAATAAAGTAACCAAACTAAAAATTTCGACGATTTGGAAACAACCCCGAGCAAAATATAAATTTTCAGGGTACAATATTTTTTTGGGTTACTTACTGAACGGGTAATAAAATGTTCGTTAGGATATTTTCTTTCGATGTTTCTAGGTCGAGGCTATAGAGTGATGATAAGTATCGACTTCCCATTCTTGCTATAAATTTGTCATCTAACTCACGACAAGGCACACTATCATCAGCAGGGGGTAATTATTCGCTCGAATCACGGCGTTACGTCTTAGTAAAATGATAAGAAAGATGAAATTTTAAAAGGAAACTATCATTAACCATTCTCATTTAATCACAGAATGTCGCAAGGAAGTGGTCCCGACGACGCAGAATATCGGCAAATGATAACGCGGCTCCGGACCCGGTACATCTGGTACCGGATCCACGATTGGAATCGGGGGTTGGACCTAGATAATTATGGTCCGGTCATTCGGAGTGGCCCAGAGCCCGACGCCCCCACGTGGGTAAAAGTAGAGCCCACCAACAACGTGTTATGGGAAGCCCGCGATCGAGCGGCCGACGAGGTAGCAGAGGCCCAGAAGCGGCTGAGGAGACTCGAGCTCCAACTCAAAGCCGAAATAATGGGAGTAACTCCTGAAGAGCTGGAGGAGACAGATGCCCCTCCACGAAAACGGGGAAGGCCCCGTAAGAACCCGGCCTAACCTATCAATAGTAACAATTCGGGCGAACTATTTAATCTAATTAGTGATACTATGTGGTGTTTGAATTTTTGTTTCGTAACAACTATGACGAACTGTAGCGATTTTTATTATTAAAACTTTTCGGTCGTACGTATTCATAATATAATAACTCATCTTTTAGCCATTATATGGAAGTCTTATTGCGTATGGGGTGTCTCCAGGGACGGGATAACCCCCCCCCCCCCCCTACTCTTCAGTCCTAATTTTATGAAAATAATCAAATTACCTTTATGTACATGGAAACGAGCGACGAAATTTTATTATTGTTCTCCTTCAGTGTACAAGCTACTTGAAAATCTACGAAAGGACCGCGAACAGGCCCAGCAACAATCCGAGGACCTTCGAAGTCGAGTTGAGAAGCTCAAAATCAAGTGCCGAGAACTCGAAGGCACCTGGTTCAGTCCGGCTGAGATGAAGAAACGGACAATGCACATCTCACGACTCCAGCTCCAGGCGGAGCAAGACCAACTCGAAATCCGAGCATTAAAACTACAAGCACGCTCGCTCGAGAGCAAACTGAATGAAAGATTCATCCAGGACGCCCTCCAAGAGCAGATTCGTCCTCTTCAGGTGGAGCTAGCCAAGATATACCCACCTGCCCAGACAAGCAAGCCGAAACGTAAACGGCTAGGGCGGAATACCCGGGAAAAATTGAAAAGGACCTGGCTGGCCGAGCTAGAAAAATCGAAAGAGCCTGCAGTCACTCCACGATCCCGAGGAACGTTTGAGAGTGTAACCCCTCCTGAGTAAAACATACCTTGTAACACAGTAATGATTAAATAAATGATTCTTGTTGTCTAACGAGTATGTGATTGAACTTTGTGGTTGTCTAAAATAAGGTGGTTGACAGAAAAGCGTTTGGGGAAACAATCTCGATGAGGGACCGAAACAAATCGGACACGTGCCTTCTATCGGCGTCCGTGAACCCATAGAGTGCTCGACAATTACAGTGCTTGACGCGCTCACTTTTTGCGAGTACTCAACCCCTTGGTACAGTACCAACGTTGATTACTCGACGGGTACCAAGAGGAAAACAATGTTGCATGTTGGGTTACGCTGGTAACAGCACTTAATCATTCGACCACCAGTAACCCACCATAAGGAAAGAAAAGATTGAAGAGGAAGTGGAAAGAATTGGAACAATTGAAACGGGACAGGATGTAGAAATTCTATATAACAAGCTAGAGGGAAGACCTAGTGTAACAGTAATGATGAATGGGGAAATTTTCGACAGTTTATTAGACACCGGAGCACGAATAAACGTAATGAGTGTGAACTGTTTTAACAAGTTACCAGGACAACAATTGATGAGAAGCGACGATAAGTTACGATGTGCAAACGAAAGTACGATAGAGACAATTAAAAGAACAAAGGTTAAAGTAACTATCGGAGATATTTCCAATGAAGTTAGATTCATTGTGTTGGAAAAAGTGACACCAGAGGTGATTGAAGGAGTAGCATTTGGATATAGGCTGGCAAAAAAGAAAGATATCGAATCTAATGAAAAAGACAAGAACTATATTTGTAACATTGAAGCAAAATTCGGCAGACAAATAAAAGATGGAGAAAGATTGACGCGAGCGTTGGAACATCTAAAGATTGATGAGGATAGTAAATTAAAGGAAATAATAACGAACAGTGGAAACGTGTTTATGGCGGATAAATGGGATGTGGGTCGCACACATTTAATAAAACATAAGATAATTACAAGAGGTGAACTGATAAACATAAAACCATATCGTCAACCAATGCCAAACGTAGACGAGATTTTAGATTTGTGAGGAGGAAATGATGACAAAGGTAATAGGCAAAATAAATGGAGCAATGGTGTATTTGGATGACATTCTGATTTATTCGAATAGTAAAGAAAAACATTATACAATACTCAGTGAAGTATTAAAAGCGATCGATGAAGCAGGACTAAAGATTAACCCAGAAAAATGTCAAATAATAAAGAAAGAAATCAGATTCTTAGGACACATTATCAGTAAAGAAGGAGTGAAAACCAATCCTTCTAAGATTCAGACTATACAAAACTTTGGGAAGCCAAGTTGCGTAAAGAAACTTTGAAGCTTTTTAGGCATTTGCAATTATTATAGAAGATTCATCAATGAGTATGCAAAGAAAGCAAGGATGTCAGAGCAATTATGTAGCGGTCCGAGTAACAAAAAACTGGAATGGACTGAAAGAACGAATAACGTATTCGAGGGAATGAAGTTAGCACTCAAAACGGCACCGATCCTATGCTTTCCGGATCTAAGAAAGGAGTTCATTTTAGACACTGATGCCAGTTTGATACCATTGGAGCTGTGCCTTCACAAAAAGATAAAGATGGAAAGGAGAGAGTAATTGCGTATGGATCACACTCGATGACGAGCCATGAAAAAGGATATTGCATTACAAGGAAGGAACTATTGGCTGAACTGATCGTCACATAGATCAGCATAGCAGATTAAGTAACACGACGTGATTCACGTTCAGAGATAATTCCATACAAGTGTTTAGTCGAAACAAATTTATCTAAGGTGAATTTCGTAGGTGCCTCACAACACTATCGAGCTAGGATAATTTGATACTTCGGTTTATCTTTGACAAGTGGGACAAACAAACATCCGTCTTCAAATTTTGTAGTCGTCTCGGATAGCAGTAAGGTGAATAATTCATCTACAGACGGATAGTCGCAACAATGACGACAATCACGATAATTGACCGTTCCCGTGATAATGAGGCAAACGATATTTATAATAGTGTTAAATGACGATGATTTCCCTTTCGAAGACAGCAACAAAGAGAAATACCAACGAGGCTTATTCTGCCCTCCTTATCAAATAGACCGTAACTGACAAAACTACAAAAATCAAGTTATAATAGTCCTGCTAATTATGATCATAATGATAATGATAAAATAATATTGATAATAATAATAATAATCACAATGACAATAACAGATATAATAATAGGATAATAATAATAAGAATAATAATAATAACGGTAATAATAATAATAATTATAATATCAACGATAAATATAATAATTACGATAATCATATTAATAATGGTAATAATAACGATAATTATAATCATAATAATAAATATAATAATTATGATGATCATAATAATAATGATGATAACAATAATCATAATATACCCTTAATCTCTTTTCCTCAAAGCCCGCGCAAAAATCTAACCAACGAAAAATAATTCGATTAAAACAATTTTAAATATATTTTTAAATATTTTAAATATAATTACGGTTTGGAATCGCGAGCGGAGGCGGATTAATTAGCTAGTTATTTATTTTTATAATTTCCTGCAAGAGTCGAACCGAAAGATAAATGGAAATTAGGCAAAATTTAATCAAAATTAACAGAACAAATAATCATACAATTATTATCAAGCATTTGTAATGCATTCAGATCTGCATGGGCAAATGAGAATATATCACTTTCTTCATATGATTTATTTACTGGTTTTTTGATTGTCAGTGATTGTGTCAATGATTTTGATTGTTCAGGATTATTTAATGATAAAATATCAATGTTTATTTCTGCCTTCACTGGCCATTGCAAATCATCATCAAATGCAGCAGAATAATCCATAGCCATATATTCCAATTTATCATCTACATTAATCAGCATCAATAGCATTTGATATGGATTCTGGAAATCGTAGAATGCATCACTGTACATCCATTGCGTTTCATTGATTTTACCGATTGGCAACCGCAACTCCCCATCATGCCGCATTTTCAGGAATTTATTGATTCGCTTCATTTCCCGTGTCAGTTTATCCCTTTCCCCCTTCATTTCCTGCATTTCCCGTGTCAGTTTATCCCTTTCCCCCTTCATTTCCTGCATTTCCGTGTCAGTTTATCCCTTTCCCCCTTCATTTCCTGCATTTCCTGCGCCATCCTATCACTGTCAGCCATCACCTGGTGAATGATTTGCACATTTCCATTCAATTCCTGAGATCAATTTAGCATCAACAATAATCAAATGCTCTCAATTCTCACTTGGCATTTTCTGTCGACAATTTTCATTTGCTGTTCCAATTCCAATTGATTGATCTGAATATTTATAAATCAATTGATCAGATCAATTCAATCAATTATTTTACTCTCACAGATTCAATTTGCTCATTTATCGATTTGACCGTATCATTTCTGCACCTGTCATTTATCTCGATATCCATCTGATCCAATTTGATCCACAAATTATTATTGCTATTTCTCATCATGGTTTTCAGCTCTTGATTTTCTTGCTGAATTATGCCAGTTATTAATAAATCAATCAGATATTTGATTTACCTTATCGCATTGATTTCATTTCTTAATGATGCAATTGCTTCATCTTTTCTCATATTATTTATCCTTTAGCTCATTCATTTCATTTCTTAATGATGCAATTGATTCATCTTTGTCATATCATTTATCCTTTAGCTCATTCATTTCATTTCTCAATTCTCCGATCATTTCAATTAAGATTTTATTGTGGTTGTCAATATTAGAAATGGAATGCTCATTCAATTTATCCTTGCTCATCTCCTTCAACTGACAGCCAATACCGCCAAACGGGCATTCCACATTTCCTTTTGAGCATAATCTCAAATGCTCGTCCATTTCTGTGAGCTTGCATTCATGATCACAATTTTCATTTGGACATCTCACGGTAATTGTAGAAATTTGTATGTTCAATTTGTGATGTTTTGAAATCTCTAATACATTTTCATATTGGCATGCTGGACATTTAGCCTCGCCATTGCCAATATATTGATTAATACATTCCATACAAAAATTACATCCGCATATTGTTTTATGGGCATTGTTGATAATTCCTTTGCAAATTCCACATTTGTAATCCTCAGTTATATCACTGACAATTATAAATTTGTGCTCAGAAAGCAACTGGGAAATTTTATTCAATTTTTCATTTATTTTCGACATTCAATCTAAATTGCAGAAATAATTTACATTAAATTAATCAAAATAGTTAATCACTAATTCAATACAAAATATTTGAAAAATAAATCACTTAAAATCATTAAATAAATTTTAAAACATTTAAAATCTGAAGTAAAAATTTTTCCTTAATTATTATATCAATAAATTTCTAATTAAACAGTAACTAAGTAAATAATGCATTCAGTGTATTTTAACAATAATATTACATATCATGATTAAAATGATATTTAATTATGGAATATAAATTATTTAAATTATTAAAGTATAATTTCGATTTATTTAATATTTCTTTCAATTTATTATACTACATCATTTGTCCAATTATCTTCAGTTCAATAATTATATTAATTGATTATAATTACAGTTTATGTTTTTAGTTGGTAATTTATTTTGTTTTTATAACTTCTATAAAACTTGACCTTGAAATAATATACACATTATTACAGTAAACCCTCCAACTGCGCGGTTTTTCATTGCACGGTTTCGCAATTGCGCGGCCAAACCTTTAATACCGAAATTTCGATCTGCGCGCTAAAAATTTCGTAGCTGCGCGGTTTTTTTTGTTTTTGTCTATTTTAACAAGAAAAATCATGTCAATTTAATTTTTTATGGTGAATCCCGTAAAACTACGAATACATATGGTAGTGAAAATAGTGATTCATCGTATTTCGATGCACTGTATTTTTTAGATAAAAATAATAAAGGCAGTTTCATTTTTCTAGTTATGTGGTTAGGATTAGGATGTAAAATTACATAGTTTTAATTAATAGATATTTATACAAGTGTTTATAAAGTAAGTATAAATAAAGTTTTTGATTTTTGATTTAATACTCATTTTGATT
Organism: Schmidtea polychroa; assembly: GCA_959609185.1. Lineage (NCBI taxonomy): Eukaryota > Metazoa > Platyhelminthes > Tricladida > Dugesiidae > Schmidtea > Schmidtea polychroa. The sequence goes on along the minus strand of CAUHTR010001436.1, from coordinate 254 downwards.
TAATAGGTTTTTAATAATTTCTACACCTTATATATAATAATGGAAAAAGCTGGCAAAAGAAAAATATTGACGTTAGAGGCAAAACTTGAAATTGTGAAGCAATTAGAAAATGTACTTTTTATTATATTTTTTAATATTTTTGTAATATCTGGAACCTAACCCCATAATTACATATAAAATTGAGTTCACAGTGCGCGGTTTCGGTTTGCGCGTTGTTTTTGTGGAACGTATCTAGCGCGCAGTTGGAGGGTTTA
>CAUHTR010001435.1:0-34169 GCA_959609185.1 Schmidtea polychroa | reverse complement strand
ATTTTGTTCTAATTTCGTGTTCACCAGATTTCCCTTATCTAGTTTGCTTCCTATGTGGCACTCCAGATAATCAAGTGTTTTTCCATTTTCTTTCTCCTGCTTTCCCGACTGTCCCATTTTTATCTTGACAGCTGTCAAGTTGTTTTCCCTTTTTTTCCTTTTTTGTTTGACCGCCTTCTCCCATTAATTCTGTTATCACTGGCAAGCTCTCAAGATAAGGATATTGTTGTTTTCTTTTTTCCCCGATTTCAAAATTCCTTTTCCTTTTTGTACTAATTAATTAGTATTGACCTTGATTTTTATTTTCCTGTTTGATAACTTTTGTTTCCTTTATCTTTCTCATTTTTTAATTTCTTTTTACTTCCGTTTTCTTTTCTGAGTTCCCATAGATCATCCCGTTTGTCATGGCGATCTTCCCCCAGGTAATTTTATTTATTTATTTATAAATTGTTATTTAGGATGAATAATAATAGGATGAATAATAACAGTATATAGGATGAATAATAATAATAACTTTAAATAAAATTTTACCAGTAGAACCATATAGAGAATAGTGCCTAGTTGTTAGGTATCTAGTGATTAGCTGTTTGTTAGAAGTACATAGTTCTAAGTATCTGGTTGACTTTTAGATTTTGACAAGCAAATAAGAAATATTTTACTTGCTGAATTAAGAAGAGCTCATTATACGCAAATACGTGATGAATAAATTTTGTGAGTATGTATGTGTAGTACTTGTTTTTACTTGGTAGTTAGTACATGGTACTTGCTATCTAGTTGTATATACCTGGTAGTTGGTATCTGATTGTTAAATTATTATTATTATTATTATTATTATTATTATTATTATTATTATTATTATTATTATTATTATTATTATTATTATTATTATTATTATTATTATTATTATTATTATTATTATTATTATTATTATTATTATTCTATTAAATTTTTCATTAAAAATTAACTAAAAAAATTATTTCATAAAAATTTTCATTAAAAATAACATAAAAAGATATTTCATTAAAATTCCATTTAAATTTGACTTAAAAAATATCCATTAAAATTTCTATTCAAAAATTGATTTAAAAAAAATTTTTCATAAAGATTTTCATTAAAATTTCCATTAAAAATTATTTTTAAAAATTATTCCCTTTTAAATTTCCATTAAAATATTACATTTCTCAAAAATTTTGTGGTTATTCAATCTTTTGTCAATAAATTTTAAAATCTTACTTTAATTTACTTATTACACAACTTTAATTTACTTATTTAAAAATTATTACTTTAATTTACTTATTTAAAAATTATTATTTTTTGGAATTATTATTATTTAAAATTTTAGCCCATTGATAACTTAATTAACAATTTTGAGCCTTAATTTACTTAATTATCCTTAATTTACCTATTTATCCTTGTATTACTTAATTTCACATTCTACACCATAATTTACTTAACAAACAAATATAACCCTTATTTTCATATTTAACCAATAATTGCATGTGGTCATTGATTAATTCACAAAGATTTGCATATAAAATTTACAGTGAAAAATATTACATAAAAATTTCTATTTAAAATTGACTTTGAAAAATATTTTCTTTAAAATTTTCGTTAAAAATTATCTTAACACTAGGACGGCCGGAAATATTTTATACCTTGGAAGGCCAAACCGGTCAATTTGACCGGTGCACATATGCTCCTTATTTTCATGCTGAGATTTCTATGATGCAACTCATTTAGCAATACTTTCTTTGTGCTACTAACACGCTTTCAAAATTTAACTATTTTTATTCTAACAGTAGTTAATTTATTAAACTACTTACAACAATGAAATAAAAATATTTGTTTAGCTGACACAAAGCTACACTATTTTAAACATTGTCTTCGCGTTTATTCAGACTGGTATGTATTATCATTATCATTATTTATCATTATCAGTTTTTATCATTATTTTAGAATCAAATATGCCAACTAAAAGAATTGCTGCTCAACGTGCTTTACAGAAGCTATGGAATATTGACGCTGCTCTCTCTGAAGATGAAGATCAGCCTATGGGAAGTGATGATGAGCCCGAAAGAAATGATTCTGACGAAGAGTTACATGAATGGAACTCTGATGATAATGGAAGTTCGTTAGAAAGTGAAAATGAGTCAGTCAATAGCTCAATTTCTTCATTAGAAAATCAGCTTTTATCTGGCAGGGATGGCACTCTTTGGAATCAAGTAGAAAACAATCACGCTATTAGTGTTGGCAGATTCCCTGCGCACAATATTTTTAGTGGAACACCTGGTGTGAAAGCTTTTGCAAAGCGCAAAATTGACTCACCCCTGAGCGCTTGGCGCTTGATAGTCTCTGAGGGAATGCTGAAGTTAATTCAAAAATACACAATTATGAAAGGAAAAGAAGCTTCGTCAGACTGGTGTATCAGTCTACAAGAATTAGATGCTTTTCTTGGATTGCTGTATCTCCGTGGTGTGTTAGGCTTTCGCCGACATTCTATCAATTCAATCTGGTCATCTCAATTTGGATCTCCTTACTTCAGAGAAGTCATGTCTCGGAACCGTTTCCGTGAGATACTGCGCTTTCTTCGTTTTGATGAACAATGTTCTCGACGTCAAAGAGTAGAACAAGATAAATATGCCCATTTTCGTGAAATATTTGACTTGTTTGTTTCAAACTGTCTTCAAGTTTATACTCCTAATCCCTTCCTTACTGTCGACGAGCAACTTTTGCCGCTAAAAAATAGGTGTTGCTTCATCCAATTTATGCCAAATAAGCCTGATAAATTCGGTATCAAATACTGGATTCTCAGTGATGTCAAAACCAAATTTGTCATCAATCAAATGCCATATTTAGGGGCTCACGATAGAAACGAACGCTGTGGATTACGGCTGGGTGATTTTGTAGTCAGGAAACTAATGGAGCCATTTTTCAATAAAGGATACAATGTCTGCACTGACAATTTCTTTACAAGTCTCTCACTAGCTGAACATCTCCTTGTAAATCGAACAACATTGGTTGGTACTGTAAGATTAAATTCACGCTTTTTATCATCAGCTCACTTGGAGAAAAAGCCTCTTTTTGAATCGACTCATTTATCGTGTCAAAACACTGTCACTGTTTCCTATCAAGGCAAATCGGACAAGAAAGTCATTGTCATGTCAACATTCCATTCTACTGCTAGTGTGAGATCTGACGAAAAGAGAAAGCCTGAAATGATACACTTTTATAACAAAAATAAGACAGCTGTAGATACCATGGATAGCATGTTGCGTTTATACAGCAGTAAAGCCGCAACAGCAAGATGGCCAGTCGCTACTTTCTATGATTTGCTTGATAAAGCAGCTCTCAACGCTCATGTTATTTTCAAAGATGCTACGGGATCAACTATAAAAAGAAGGGATTTTATTTTTGAATTAGCTACATCTCTTTGTGAGGAGTTCAAAAGCCGTCGAACAGCAAGTCCCATCTCTGGTGAACTCTGTTCTGAACAACCAAAATTAAAGAAGCGAAAAACTTGTTCTGCTCCTCATTGTCATAACAAATCCGGAGCTATATGCCATGTATGTAGTAAAGTTTACTGTGGAAAACATTCCCAAATGACTGTTAAATGCTTCGGTTGTGTGTAAATTATAATTGGTTTTATATTTTCTAGTATGTAAGATGATTATGTGTGACTTTCTTGTGTGTTTCAATATACCGGTCAAATTGACCGGTTCGGCCTTCCATGGGGATGGCCTCATTATCTCAGTCGTGACAAATGCTATAATTGAAGCTTTGATATGCACAACAAGTTCACTAAAAATGAATAATTGTCACAAAATATGAGACGTTAATTCCTTTTCGTTTTCTCACAAAATAAAAATGAAATTGCTTAACGGTCAAAATAACCGCTCTGGCCGTCCTAGTGTTAAAAAAATATTTCATAAAAATTTTCAATTCTCAAACACCGACTATTATTCTAACTTTTTGTTAATAAATTTAAAATCTTACTTTAATTTACTTATTTAACTTTAACTTTAAAATTTTAGAACATTGATTACTTAATTTTAAAAATTAGCCATTAATTTACATATTTATCTTAAATAACTTAGCCATAATTTACTTAATTGAATTTTTTAGACCCTTAATTTACTTTAATTTAAAATTTGAACCTTAAATTACTTATTTGAACCCATTGATTACTTTATTAAAAACAATTAAACCTTAATTTACTTTAATTTTAAAATTTGGACCTTAATTACCTTATTTGAGCTTGTGGTTTACTTATTTTTAAAAATTTAGCCCATAATTTACTTTAATTCAATTTTTAGACCCATAATTTACTTATTTACAATGCTGTTTTAGTGAAGACCCAACCGTTGTATTGAAATTCTCAGCACCAAGGAGCCCACCTTGAAAATATTTAGAAACATGCATGCTTTTTTAGTGTAGACTGATATTTTTATTGAAAATCTCAAGACCAAGGAGACCCACCTTAATTTTATTTGTAAAAATAGGTGTAGCCCACTGCCACAGTTATGTAACCAAAAAGCTAAAAATACGAGTCCCCTCAAAACGTTTTGTCCCTAGGGGAGGTGGAGGGTGCTTTGCGGCACGGGGCTACTACTATCTGATGTGTGTAAATTTTCGATTTAATAAATTGTGGATGTGTATATTTTAAAATTTTTTATTTGGGATGGGGGTGGGGTTTCTGGCTGCGTTTGCTCACTAAACACACTACTGATACTAAATAAATCGAAATTATACTTTATAAATTCAATGGAAAAAATAATCAATGCTGAAATTGGAAAAAAATGTTCTTATTATACTTTAATAATTTAAATAATTTATATTCCATAATTAAATATCATTTTAATCATGATATGTAATATTATTGTTAAAATACACTGAATGCATTATTTACTTAGTTACTGTTTAATTAGAAATTTATTGATATAATAATTAAGGAAACATTTTTACTTCAGATTTTAAATGTTTTAAAATTTATTTAATGATTTTAAGTGATTTTTTTTTCAAATATTTTGTATTGAATTAGTGATTAACTATTTTGATTAATTTAATGTAAATTATTTTGCAATTTAGATTTAATGTCGAATATAAATGAAAAATTGAATAAAGTTTCCCAGTTGCTTTCTGAGCACAAATTTATAATTGTCAGTGATATAACTGAGGATTACAAATGTGGAATTTGCAAAGGAATTATCAACAATGCCCATCAAATAATATGCGGATGTAATTTTTGTATGGAATGTATTAATCAATATATTGCCAATGGCGAGGCTAAATGTCCAGCATGCCAATATGAAAATGTATTAGAGATTTCAAAACATCACAAATTGAACATACAAATTTCTACAATTACCGTGAGATGTCCAAATGAAAATTGTGATCATGAATGCAAGCTCACAGAAATGGACGAGCATTTGGGATTATGCTCAAAAGGAAATGTGGAATGCCCGTTTGGCGGTATTGGCTGTCAGTTGAAGGAGATGAGCAAGGATAAATTGAATGAGCATTCCATTTCTAATATTGACAACCACAATAAAATCTTAATTGAAATGATCGGAGAATTGAGAAATGAAATGAATGAGCTAAAGATAAATGATATGAGAAAAGATGAATCAATTGCATCATTGAGAAATGAAATGAATGAGCGAAAGATAAATGATATGAGAAAAGATGAAGCAATTGAATCATTAAGAAATGAAATCAATGCGATAAAGGTAAATCAAATATCTGATTGATTTATTAATAACTGGCATAATTCAGCAAGAAAATCAAGAGCTGAAAACCATGATGAGAAATAGCAATAATAATTTGTGGATCAAATTGGATCAGATGGATATCGAGATAAATGACAGGTGCAGAAATGATACGGTCACATCGATAAATGAGCAAATTGAATCTGTGAGAGTAAAATAATTGATTGAATTGATCTGATCAATTGATTTATAAATATTCAGATCAATCAATTGGAATTGGAACAGCAAATGAAAATTGTCGACAGAAAATGCCAAGTGAGAATTGAGAGCATTTGATTATTGTTGATGATAAATTGATCTCAGGAATTGAATGGAAATGTGCAAATCATTCACCAGGTGAAGGCTGACAGTGATAGGATGGCGCAGGAAATGCAGGAAATGAAGGGGGAAAGGGATAAACTGACACGGGAAATGCAGGAAATGAAGGGGGAAAGGGATAAACTGACACGGGAAATGCAGGAAATGAAGGGGGAAAGGGATAAACTGACACGGGAAATGAAGCGAATCAATAAATTCCTGAAAATGCGGCATGATGGGCTGTTGCTGTTGCCAATCGGTAAAATCAATGAAATGCAATGGATATGCAGTAACAAATTCTACAATTTCCAGAATCCATATCAAATGCAATTGGGGCTGAATAATGCAGATGATAAATTGAATATATGGCTAAGGATTCATTCTGCTGCATTTGATGATGATTTGCAATGGCCAGTGAAGGCAAAAATAAATATTAATATTAGATCATTAAGCAATCTCAAACAATCAAAATCATTCACACAATCACAGACAATCAAAAAACCAACAAATAAATCATGTGAACCAAGTGATGCATTATCAATTGCCCGTGCAGATCTGAATGCATTACAATTGCTTGATAATAATTGTATAATTATTTGTTCTGTTATATTTGAATAAATTTTGCCTGATTTCCATTTATCTTTCGGTTCGATTCTTGCAGGAAATTATAAATATAAATAACTAGCTAATTAATCCGCCTCCACTTGTGTATCTCAAAATATTTAAAAAATGTTTTAATCGAACTATTTTTGGTTAATTACATTTTTGCGCGGGCTTTGAGGATAAGAAAGCAAAATTTCGAAAATAATATAAATTTTTTGAGACCATTGCAAAAATAATGTTACAAATGTTTAGCTGTTAATTTGCCTTCCATTAAAATTTTTTAAATTGACTTCACGTTTACTATTCACGTGCTTATTTCGATATTCTGAAATTGTTGCACATAATTTCATTATTTTTAGCAGGGAAGATATCTTTCAGATTTATTTTGGAGGGAAAATAAGGTATTTTTTGAATTATTACCAAAGTAGGGTAGTTGTTTTCATCGAGTTCTATAAAAAAATAACCCTGATGAAACAAATATTATCAATTAACTAAACAAAAAAATTGAGATCCTTAATCAAAATTTTAATTTCTAATATCAATTTGAATTTCAATCCAAAGGATACTATGTTGTGTGATTTGGTTAAGAATAATCATATTGATGAAGAGGTATCAAAATTAATTCATGCAAAAGGTTCCCAACCAGCTAAATTATACGGACTTCCCAAAGTTCATAAAGAGGATAGATTATTAAAACCCTTAATAAAATCTGAGTTTGAATGTAAGGACAGTTTTGAATTTGCATCATTTGTAGGACAATTGAATAAAAATAATGTTTATGAGTATATGGTTTTGTGTGATGTATGTAGTTTATTTAATAAAGTCCCGTTGAAAGAAACAATCGATTTATGTTGTGAATTATGGAATCGCATGCGCATGATATGTGATGGAAGTCCATTTATGAAGCTTTTAAAGTTTGTAACTTCCAAAGTTAATTTTTTTTTAATAATGAATGGCATGAACAAATTTATGGAGTTGATATGAAACCCTAGCATTAAATACTCTTCAATTATGAAACAAGTTGAAAGTAAATTTGTTAATGAATCAGGAGATGGAATGAGGGGAGAATTTAACATGAATAATAATGTAATTTCATAATTATCACTTCCAATTGAAGAACATGATGCAGTTAGTAAAAATATCTCGAAAAACAAAGTATTAAAATTATTACCACAATGAATCGACTTGGAAAACAATATGATAAAATGATTAAAGAAACTAGAACACGTATTGATGAAATTAATATTCAAATTAATACTCCTATCAATCAAGAAACAAACCAACAAATAAATGTATTGAATGAAAAAATAAAAAAATTAAAATCAAAAGATGATAAAATTGAAATATTGTCAAGATTGGAAAAGATTCACAATCAAGAAACTTTCGATTTGATTAAAAAAGTTAATGTCTTGTATAGTATAGTAAATGAAATTATCGTAACATACAATGTAAGATTTTTAGCTTTGGAATCACATTTTACTCGTGTTGATCCTAGTTATACTTAGAGAAGTAGATCTGCTGAATTGGAAGAGAATCAAGGATTATTATTCAAATCATATAAACATCCAACAATTTTGGGTGCTTTCAAACCGGATTGGTTCTGTTTTGTAGTTGTAAAAATTATTGATCAGAATTTCCTTTTGTTTGCTGGCGAAAAATGAAAAAACCCAAGAATCAACTAGATTTCACAAGGATGATGTAATTATTGTTAGTTATACTCGTATAGGAATAATTTGGATTAATGGACAAAGAAATGATGGGTTTTACAAAACCTTGAGTAAGAAAATTGTTTTTGACAATGGAGAAGCTTTGAAACCAATAGTATATTATTTGGATGTAATAATCCACGAGAGCAAACCTAATATAGATTTTATTGATCAAGTACAAAATGTTGTGTTTAGTTTATATGGATCAAGAGTTGGGGGTAATGGGGGTTTCAAAAAAGGCATGGCTCGATTTCTTATACATTACCTAAAAATAAAATGATGATTCTATAATGTTTCTATAATGTTGACAGTGTTTTTATATCAAGTTTAGATACTTAAAATAGAGGTCGTAGAGTCAAAAATATATCGTAATTTGGATGAAATTTATTTTTATGTATCAAGGCGAGAGATGGAAGTACTGGAAGAAATCCAACAAGTAAAAGAAGAATTAATTTTAGATTCTGAGATTGATAGAAATACAAAGTTGCACGTAAATAATAAAAATGTTGGCGTATGAGGGAGAAGAAAACCATACATACATAACCGTCGTACATACCAGACCTCATCTTTTAGCTCAGACACTCCCCATGCATACCCCAAATGATCGTCCGAATATTCCCATGCATGAGCCCGTGGTGATGTTCCACGTTGGTACTGCCCACACAGGTCGGAAAAGGTTAGCAGGTGAGCCTCTGCCTTAAGACTACTCCTAACCCCTTCACGGTTCAGGTTCTAAGGTGCCTCAGAAGGACTTACCCGCATTCCCATAGGTAACTTGGTCTGATCCTGGTCCAAGGGAACGACCATCGATAAGATTTCCCTGTACTCTACATCAGATTCATTGGCAGTTCACGTCACTCCGTCATAACTGTCGACAACTCTTAGAACATTAGAACAACGTTTAGAACATTATAGAAAAATAAAAAATAGATGGACTAGTGATGATAGTAGTATAAAAATTGCATGTATTAGTATAACAGGATTACTAACAATATCAACTGTAGTATTTTCAGGTGTCGGTTTCATTGGAATTGCTCAATTAGTATAGGGTAAAATTGCTTCAACTTTTGGTGGTGTAAATGCTTTGTATTTATTTGTATCAGAAGGTATTTCAATTGGACTAACTTAAAAAAAATAAATTACCGAGAAGTATGTGATAGTTTAGGTTTAGGTATAAATAAATTATATCTTTATCAAATAAAAGCTCTAGAAGAAGGGAATCTTGACTAGTAATGAAATTTTGGAATCAAACAAAATAATATCTGAAATTAATGAAAATATTAATAGAATTAAATACTCGAATATTGATGAGGTTCAAAACAAGATACAATCCAAAATACAAAGACAAGTACAAAAAGAAATGAAAAATGAAATTATGATCCAGCAAAATCCCCTGTGGATGATAGTGTTGGTGTAAATGTGGTTTTACTGGAAACATTTCGTAAAGATCAACAGTTAGTTCGAATTGGTTATTTTATCAGCCTGGAAGAATTAAAAGAAGTCAATCGAATTATTTTCAGTTCGCATATGGATTTCAGTTTCTCAAATTCTTCATTCTTCACAGAAACTGATACTGGTGATTCAAATATTACAACGTCTCCGAATCTCTAGTGGCTACAAATGATACAATTCGAAAACATTTAAACCAAAAATAACTTATTTTTCTCTAAACATTCGTTCAAATTTCAAAGATCTTGACAAGTCGGATAATGACAACGATGTCAACGATGACGCTTCCTATCCCGGTTATGGCACAATAAATCGTCCTCAATCGCATTGCTGGCGCAATGACAATAATCATTCTATTGATTCCGAGCGATATCCAATTTTGAAATATTTGGTTTTAATCCCATTACTGTAATGAAATAATGAGATAAATAAAACAAAAAAGTTTCGTCTGTAATATTTATTAAATCCCCACTCTCCGACTCTAGAAAGGTTATAATTTCTTCAGTTTCAGGTTTTGTAAAAAGAAATATTTTTTAATATTAAAATCATTTGGAATAAATACATTATTCTCGTTTGAATCATATGCTATGAATGATTGTTTTATTAAATTGATTTCAATGATGCCATATTCAAGTGAACTATAACGAGATATGGGTAAATTTATTTCATATGAATCTAGTAAATCCTTGAAGAAACAAGAATTATTTATTGTTGTTGTGAATATAATCTTTACAACAACAAGAAAAAGTTAGAGATCATTATCATATTATTCAACAAAATAATTATCGAGGAGCAGCACACGAGAGCTGCAACATAAAATGTAAAAATCCAAATAAAATTCCAATAGTTTGTCATAATCTAAGTGGTTATGATAGTCACAAGTTTATAATATCTTTGGCTGATAAACCAAAAAATAAATTCCAGGTAATTGGAAAAACAAACGAAACATACATTTGTATAGATTTTGGGTGTCTAAGATTTATATATTCACTCAGAAGTTTTGGAATGAGCCTTGAATCTGTAGCAAAATCACTATCAGCAAATGATTTTAAAATAACAAATCAATTCTCACAAGATCCAACATGTAAACAGAAAGGAATATACCCCTATGATTATATGGATTCGATTGAAAATTAATTGAAACTCGGCTCCCACCAATTGAAAACCTTTTCCATACTAAATCAATCTGATATATCACAACAAGAATATGAACGTGCTCAACAAATGTGGAATCTCGGGGAATATACAGATTTATATCTCAAACTCAATGTTTATATCCTCGCAGATTGTTTTGAAAAATTCAGAGAATCATCAGTACTTGAACCATGCAATTGTTGTAAGTCTTTCATGGCTTGGGATATTTTATTATTTCAAACCAAACAAGAACTAGAATTATTAACTGATCTAGACATGTTTCTTTTGATTAAAAATAATATTCGTGGGGTTTAAAATTACAGACCAACAAGATTTTGAAAAAAATTATACAAGCATTAACCAACCCAATGGAAGTAAAATATTATAATGACCCAACATTTTCCAATTGAAGAATTTAAATGGGTTAGAGGTGTTGGAAATGATAGTTTACACCCAAAGATTATCCAATTGGATATTTTATTGAAGTTGATTTAGAATATCCAAAAGAAATTCACAACAAAACAAAATATTTTCCTTTTGCACCACAAAAAAGAATAGTAAAATATCAAGAAACATCTCCTTGTCACAAAATAAAAACTACTCAGCAAAATGATTCATCTGAAAAATTAAAATGCGATCAACATGATAAAAATAATTACCTAGTGCATTATAGAATGTTACAATTTGATGTTGGTCATGGTATGAAAATTAAAAAAATTCACAACATTATATCATTTAAACAAAAACCTTGGATGGAACCATACATTGTTTGAAATATTAGAAATAGAAATTTAGCAAAAAGAAATAAACAAGCATTCCTCGATACAATTTATAAACTTTTAAATAATGCTGTTTTTCATAAAACCATGGAAAACCAGGACAAGTATAAAACAATAAAATTATTTACAAATTTTGATGTAGATGATTATTTGGCAACAATATCAAGACTAACATTCAAAGGAGAACAATATTTTTCAAAATATTTGGTTACCACAGAAGTTGGAAATTATGAAAATACATACAACAAACCAATATATCTGGGTTATAGTATTCTAGAATTATCTAAGCTTCAAATGTATGAAGCATATTATGATGTACCCCATTTCCAAGATAGAATTTCTCTACAGTAGAGACAAGTGTGCTCCATGACTCATCATACACCCAGATAACTCATCCATAGCAACCATGGCAACCATGTGAAGGTCATTATATTTTTAGAACAAAGACAATGACTCATCATTTTTAGAACAAAGCCAATGACTCATTATTAAAGTACATATGACTCATCATTTTTTAAACAAAGACATTTAAACAAAGACATATAGACAAAGACTCATCGATGACTCATAGTTTAAATAAGGAGTACTTTTTATTTATTTATTTTTTCATACCCCCCTGTATGACTCATCGATTACTTTTAGAACAAAGACAAATCATTTATTTATAAAACAAAGACTCATCACACGACTCTAATTTTTACAACAGACTTCTTTTTTGGTAAACCAAAAATTATTTTATATGTTGCTACAGAATAATAATTATAATAATAATAATAATAATAATAATAATAATAATAATAATAATAATAATAATAATTATAATAACAATAATAATAATAATAAAACCATACCCATTTCTTCATAAAAAAGTTTGTTTTCATAAATTTGTTTCATAAAATTGATTTCATAAAATTGATTTCATAATTCATAAAATTTGTTTTCATAAAAACTGGTTTCATAAATTCTTTTCATAAAAATTGGTTTCATAAAATATGTTTCATAAAAAAAAATTAATCATAAAAAATAATAATTACCTCATTTGAAAAAGATGTACAAAGCATCGATAACATCAGAATTGGATATTATCGATTCTTTGTTCTCTGAATATGACTCATCGATGAGTCATTGTTACTAACTGAGTAATTTCTACTCACATAAAGACATGCAATACAAGTGCAATACAAGTGCATGAAATGTCTTTATGTAAGTAATAATAATAATAATAATAATAATAATATAATAATAATAATAATAATAATAAAATTAATAATATTTATGCCAATACTAGTAATAATAATAATTAAATTAATAATATTTATGCCAATAATAATAATAATAATAATATATCAGACAAAAGATAATTTAAATCAATACATTTATTAAACAATGAAATAATTTAAAATTAACAATGGCCATTTAAATATTGATGTATTCATATTTGCTGCCATCTTGTTTGAAATTGGTAACGTTGAATTGGTTTTCAAATTTTCTATCGATTCTTTTATTGTTCGAATTTCGAATATTATTAAATCAATCTTTCTTAACAAATGATCATGTTTCTTATCAATAATTTTCATATTCTTTTTATTTTCAACAATTGAGTTATTGAAAACCTCAATATGATCAATCAATTTAAATTTTATATTTTGTATATATTCAAAAGATAGGTCATAGCTGTTTTCTAAATTCTCCAATCTTTGGGATATTCTTTTTCCTGGATGCTTTGCCCATTTTGGTTTGTCAAGAATATATAAAATATCCATCAACTTGGCGGTATTTGGACAAATACATATTGATTTATTAAAAGACTCCAACGTTATTGTTGTATTGTGTGAGCACACACTCCTTATAATAATTAGCAATAGAAATATAGTTTTCATGTTGTATCAAATCAAATCTATTATGTTTTACATTACAAGTCTATCAACCAATCAGAATCATATTACACACACAGTAGTATAAATAAGACAGTATATTAAAAATTATTGTAAAAAATGTCTAAATTTATTGAAAACGTTCTAAATGGACTAGTCACAGCGAATATAGTCGACAGCCTCAATTTCCTGGTCAATCGGACCGAACAAATTATTGAAGGCAACCATATCGACTACCAGAGCATGCTTGATATGGATTGTCTTGAATCAAAGAAGAATTATTTTAACAATATATTTCAATGTCTCTGCGATGAAGACATGAAATGGACAAGAATTATTGTAGGGTTCACCTACATGAAGATAGTCATTGCGAAAAGCCGACATGACTCAGAACATTATTATCAGTGGTCTTTAGAAGTAAATTTATTATTATTATTATTATTTTTTAGATAATCAAATCCAAGTTTAGTCCATGGATAGAAGATAATGGCGGATGGGATACACTCAATCAACTCGCCCGCAATGCTAAAGAAACTGATGAAATCAAAAGAAAAATGAAAAACTATATTAAACTCACAACAGGAGTTGTTTTATTGTATATGTTATTTAAATATTTAAATAAATATTAATTTTTCTTATTTTTCTTATGTATAAAAAAGAAAATTTAAAATTTAACATTTATTAACACATTTACAATAGTCATCTCCACATTTCATAATATTATCAACTACATGATCTATACAATCGTTAGGTTGTTCTTGATTGTTTTCTCCATCAATTTCTTGGATGTTTTCTCCATCAATTTCTTGGGTGTTTTCACTAATTTCTTGGGTTTTTTCACTAATTTCTTGGGTGTTTTTTCCATCATTTTTCTCCATCAATTTCTACATCAATTTCTTGACTCACTTCACTTTCATCAAATCCTGAATCTTGACTCTCAACTATCCAGCCTATATTTAATGCATTTGCAACAGATAATATATCCTCATTATTTACACCAGCTATTTCTGCCAATTTTTCCAACAAAAAGTTGATTACAATTTCTAAATAATAAATAATTCGGTAATTAATTAATCAAAATTAACCTTTTTCTGTAGTCATTTTTATTAACACTTTTAAACTATAATGTAAGTTTGTTTATGGAATTTCTTTGTTAAATTTGCATTACTGTTGCATTAATGTTAATAAAATAAATAAGATTAAATACATTAAATACATTTATTAAAATACATTATATACATTTATTAAATACATTAAAATAGTTATGAAAGCCTAGCAGACATAATTTTTTAAATTGGAGAATACACATCATTATTATCAACTTTATATACTTGGATTGCAATTGTCATATACCAATTTTCGTTTTCTTTGAAACTGATTTCATCAAAGGCATCATAAAATTTTGCATATCGGTTGTTGAACCATGCATTTTGATTGCATGATAGATTTGAATTCAACCGTTTGAAAACATCATCTATGGTTTTAACATCTACCATTGAAAGCGTGCCGGATAAGAATTGAAATTGAGTTGGAATTAACTTGACCGGTGCAACCAATTTCATATTGATTTCTTCTTTTAAAAAATACATTTTGTAGTTGTGGAACATTTGAACAGGCTGAACAAGTTCATCTTTCGGTTTTTCAGTGCTTTTCTTGACCATCGTGAATTATGATTAAAATGAAATGGTACAGGGTTTTTATACCTTCAAAATAAATGGAACAACCAATCAGATTAAAGTTTAAATTGCATCAATAATTTATTTACACATGCTTTGCATTTGTATTGCACATGTCTTTGTTTAAATTGCATCAATGTTGCACATGGTTTGCATTAATGTGTCTTTGTTTAAATTGCATTAATGTGCCTAATTGATGTTGCACATGTGTGATTATTATTATTATTATTATTATTATTATTATTATTATTATTATTATTATTATTATTATTATTATTATTATTATTATTGTTATTATTATTGTTATTATTATTATTATTATTATTATTATTATTATTATTATTATTATTATTATTATTATTATTATTATTATTTTTGGTCATCTATATAAAAAAACAGAATACATAAAAAATATTTATTAATTTAAATCAACAATCCTAGAATAGTAATATCTTCTAAGTGTTTTTACTAAATTCCATTCTACATATCGCTGATAACGATCAGCACAACAACTGCATCCAATGATACATGGATATTCTGGTTCCATTTCTTTCTGCATTCTGTCGATCTTGATATCCCATTGGAATTGATTCAATATATCGAACATCCAGATTCTTGTTGCATTGTACACCAAATCTGGTATAATCTCTGGATCCCTGTCCTTCATTCAATTGAGGATAGAAATACTTGAGGCAATCATTTGGAATATTCATCTATAAAATATATAAAAAATATATATAAATTAAAAATTTACCGTAATTATCGATCTCAGACATTGATTTTGCCGCGCTAGTATTAATGACATCTAAACAGTTAATATTATTATTATTAACCAATTAGAAATTAACCAATTAGAAATCGACCAATGAATTTAACTCATTCCAAACATTGTTAACAAATTCCCTATAGTCTAAATTTCTCAACCCAAGCATGACAACCGTTCCACTTGAAAACACATTGACACATATAGGGTTATATTTTAATAGTCTTAGTGCCGGAAACAATTCCGGTTCAAACATACAATCACAATTTCTCGATATTTTGTATAAATTGATAGTATGTCCCATATCCATAGTAACGGTAATTGATTGAATTTTAATATTATTGATTCGATATTGTAATTTATTAATACCCAATGGTTCCTTACATCCCATAATTCTGCATTTGCCAGTCTTGAAAAATATTATCGGATATTTCCCGCTTCTATCGACAATTTGCTGTGGTTTTCCTGGTGGGAACCTCATTTTTGAAACATCAAAATTTCCTCGATAATTTATATTTGCAAGCATAATTAAATCATTTATGAAATTTTACTCTTTATATACAACTTTAGCAAGAGTTCATTAAAATCATCTAATATAAACAATAACTAGATATTTTAAAATTAAAAATAAAAAATGCAATTAAGAAATGATGCAGTATACCAAATCGTTGGCCCGAGTGGTAGCGGGAAAACATTGTTTGTTTGTAAATTATTACAATCAAATTATTCAAGTAAAAATTTAATAAAATTTATTGGCATAGGGGAGCTGATGATGAAAGCGGAATGATACAAGATCAGTTTTGTAAAATCAAAATGACAATCATAAAAGGGTTCGATAAAAACTGGTCATCTAGATTACGACAGGGTGATGTGATTATTATTGATGATTTATATCAAGAAGCAAATAAAGAAAAGGATTTTAATAATTTATTTACAAAAATTAGTAGACATAAAGGTGTCACTGTAATTTTTATCACTCAAAATCTTTTTCATCAAGGTGGATCTCATCGAACTCGTAATTTGAATGTTCAATATTTAGTTGTTTTCAAAAATCCGAGAGATGCTACAGTGATTGACTTTCTTGCAAGGCAAGCATATCCAAATAATCGAAATTTCTTAATGAATGCATTTGCCGATGCAACAAAATCCCCACATGGATATATTTTTCTAGATTTTACACAACAGTGTCCTGATGAATTACGAGTAAGAACAGATATATTTAACAAGAAAGGAGCTATAGCATATAAACAAAGATAAAACCAAAATAAATTATCAATCATGTTACTAAAAACTCGTGTAAAGACAAAACCTACAAGAAGGAAACCTGCAAAAGTGGTTAAGATACCACCAAAAACTAGTTTCACACCATCGAAAAAATTGCTTATTGATAATATTCCGCCGAGTAATCGTATTCCACCGAGTAATCATATTCCGCCGAGTAATTCTCATCGTAGTTTTCCGTTTTTCATTGCATTACTTAAGGCTCCAAGTATGAGAAGAATGAATATTTTACAGTCTTTTCCAAACTATGTTATTGATGATTTACTTGCTATTTTAATTAAAGTTGTTAAAGGTAAATCCCGTATAAGTACATCAAATAAAAAGATTTTGAACAGACACAAGAAACCATTATTATCATTAGTAAATTCTAAAAATAAAAAACGTATGCGTAAAATCATATATAAACAACAAGGAGGCTTCATTGCAGCCTTGATACCAATAGCATTATCTTTATTGGGAGGTGCAGGTTTATTAAAATCATCATCATAAACAATGGGTCAATCATTACCAAATCTTAATTTGAATTTTAAATCTTCCTGTTGTAATGGAGAAGATTTGGACGAACCCAGAAGACGAAGCCGGTTTCGGTGGAGTGGCAAAATTAAAGAAAAGAGTTCCGAATTCGAAAAAAGAAACCCAGAAGTGGTTATCTAATCAACTCGCGTACAGTTTGAACAAACCAATGCAGAAAAGATTTCCAACAAGAGCGTATAAAACATATGGAATAAATGATTTGTGGCAAATGGATTTGATGGATATGATACCCTATTCAAAAATTAACAAGGGGTATAAATATATTTTAACATGTATTGATGTATTCAGTCGGTTTGCCCAAGCAATACCAGTCAAGTCAAAATCTGCAGATGAAATGTCCAAAGCTATTAATATTTTATTTAAAAATGGACATCGTAACAATTTACAAACGGATTTAGGTATTATTATTATTATTATTATTATTATTATTATTATTATTATTATTATTATTATTATTATTATTATTTATTATTATTATTATTATTATTATTATTATTATTATTATTATTATTATTATTATTATTATTATTATTATTATTATTATTATTATTATTATTATTATTATTATTTTAGGTAAAGAATTCTACAACAGTAAAGTTAAGAAAATCCTCGATAAACTGAAAATAAATCACTACTCGGTACATTCTCAATACTAAGCTGCTCATGTTGAAAGATTTAACCGAACCTTGAGAGATAGATTAAATGAGAGATAGATTAAATTGTTCGTGTATCAAGGTAATAAAAAATGGGTATTGGTTTTACCAAAAATTATAACCAGTTATAATAATTCATCACATCGAGGACTCAATGGATTGAGACCGGTTGATATCACATCAAAAACATTCTATTCTAAAAAATCTGTAAAAATTACAAAACCGAAATATAAAGTTGGTGACCATGTTAGAATTAGTAAAATTAGTGCATCACCATTTATTAAAAATTTTGATACAAATTGGAGTGATGAAGTCTTTGTAATTTCGAAAATAAATACTAGCCAGAACCCTGTGATGTATGTCATCAGAGATTCTGAAAATAACATTGTACAAGGGAAATTTTATGAGCAAGAATTACAAGTCATTCCTCCCCCAAAAGTATTTAGAATTCAAAAAATATTGAAAACTAAAATGGTGGGTAATAAACAATAATATAAACAAGTAATAAACAATACTATGTCAAATGGCATGGATATAAAAACCCATCATGGATATCTTCTCGAGACCTCGTAAAATGAATTTTTACATTATTTTGCCAAGTAATAGTTGTCCGAATATACATCCAGAAAACACTGCCAGTAAATTTATGGTCAATCTCCAAAATCCGATTTATTTAAATGGTAATTGGGAAGTTGCTCTCCTTGACTTTACATTTGTGTACAATCTCTTTCCAATTTATAGTAAAGCTAAAATTGAATATAAAAATTAAGAGACGCAAAGAAATATCTCTTTTGTCATTGATAATGTAGAAGATCGAATTGATATTGGTCCTTCCGATTCAATTGTCAAAATGTATATTGATCGTCAATATTTAATAGTTGAATGTAAATATCATCCCTTTACTATAAAATTTGATAGTTTAACAATGGCAAAACGATTGGAATTACCAAGTCAGAGTAATAGAAATCATACTAATATATTCCAAGTACTACGGCCGGGATTTACCAAAGTAGCAGCGCGATATGAAACAATTTCAATGAAAGTTGAGTTTGAGGGTGAAACTGAAAATACATATACGTTTAATGAGAATTTATACATTTCTAAATTGGAGGAATTACAATCATATTTAATTCAAAATTGTGGATCAATATTTAAATCATTGGAATTAGTAGACAATACTTTGTTCAAATTCAGTTTGAATACTGATATTACTGAAATTACTTTTGATAAAAATCTAATAAAAACATTAGGATTACCAAAAGGAACATATATTCAAGATGGAAAATTAAATGTAGGTATGCATTAACCGAAAATAATTAAACTTCATCATCAAATGTTTCTCTATACTAATATTATTGAACCCATAATTGTTGGTGATTCTTTGGTTCCTCTATTGAAATCTATTTGGGTTGTACAAATCAATGTAGAAAATCCCATGTATTTGCCTGTTTCAACATCCTGTATAAACAATATAGAAATAAATATAAGAGATGATTCTGGTCAATTAATCGAATTTGCAAAAGATTCAAAAACTCATTTGACACTACATTTTCGTAAAGTAGATGGCTAATTCTGATATTATTAGTATGTATAGTGGTAGCCAAAGTGGTGGCGAATTACCATATTTTGTTGGTAAACAGTACGGAAGTGGGTGGTTGAGAACAATTGGTAGATTTGCGTTACCAATTCTTAAACGTATTGGTAATTTCGCTATGAAAACTGCAAAAGATGTAATTATGAATGACAAGAAAATATTACCATCGTTGAAATCAAATGCAATTGCTGAAATAAGTAAAGTAATACCTGGTATGTTTAAAACTGAACCAGCACCGGTACCAGTAAAACGTAAATTTGAAAGTGAAATTAAAACAAGTATGGGAACTAAACGCAAGAGAGGGAGAAGACATATAATCAAACGAATGAAAGGACACGGAACCATATTTGAAGAATGATTTGCAGTAAATCTGAATTATGTATATTTGATCGACCATCGCCTTAGGCGGTTATCGAATATGGAGCATTTGAAGATGTATTTCCAATGAATTCTATTACCGATAGTAGAAATGATGTGGAATTTTACATTAATGGTTCTCAAACAGAATATTTAGATTTGAACGATACTTTGTTGTATGTTCAAATAAAAGTTGTAGATAAAGACAATAAAGCATTAGCTGCAGATGATGCAACTGAACCTAATAATTTCTTGTTTCATACTCTCTTTAAAGATGTTATTCTTGGATTTAATAACATTAAAATTGAGGGTGGAAACAATACATATGCTCACAAGGCAATTATCGAAACTATTTTAAATTATAATAATGATACTAAAGATACTTGTCTAACTCCAATGGGATATGGTGTATCTGATGATCGAAAAAAGTGGATTAAAGGCTCAAAACCTTTCAACGTGTGTTCATCTCTACAATTGGATTTTATGGATCAACCCAAATATTTACTACCAGGTGTTAATGTACATATGAGATTAAAAAGATCTGATTCTGCATTGTCATTATCAACTGGAGTTGCAGGTGCAGCACCTAAATTAATATTACTCGATGCCAAATTAATGGTTCGAAGAGTTCGATGTGAATCGTCTGTATTAGCGGGACATCAAATTGGATTAAATACCAAACATGCAATTTATCCGATAAAGACAAAAGAAATTGTATCATTTATGAGCATCATCTTTTTACAAGGAGCAAATATTTGGAGATCGAAGAATGCCTAATTTTATCCTTGTAACTTTTCAAAGTGAAGTTCAATATAACGGATCTTATGATACATCTTCATCAAAATTCAAACACTTTAGTGTAACTTCTCTTTCATTATCGAAAAATACTGATTATCGAGAAGCTTATACTCAAGATTTTGATAATGATAATTATTGTACTTCATATATGCAAAGTCTTGTCAGAAATTTAGGATATTTGGATAAAAATCTTAATTGTGGTATAAGTCTGGAAGAATTCAAAACATTCTATCCATTTTTCTCATTTGTTCTGGCTCCAGATTTTGATTTAAATCAAAGTCAATTACCTCAAAGTGGAAATTTGAGATTGGACATTAAGTTCGGTAAAGCAACTACTGAACCAGTCCAGGTAATAATCTATGGGGTTTTTGAAAATGAAATCCAAATTACTGCAATTCGAACTGTACTAGTATAAATGAAGAAATTTAAAAGATTAAAGTTTTTTATGGAGTAAGATTTTTATTTTATAATTTAACTTATTGATTAGTTCTATTCAGGTGTCTCGAATTGGTACTCAATTATTGGGAAACCAATTTCTTGAAGTTCATCCACTGGATAAAATCCCATATTTGAGAAATAATCAAGCCATAATCGTCAATACTCATACATCTAGTTTAGGAGGTGAACATTGGATTGCTGTATATGTGAAACCAAACCGAGTATATGCATTCATTCCTTTGGATATTGTTACCCAAATTTATTAATTAGTAAATTGCAAACTATTGGTAAACCTATTGTATATAATCGAACTCTGTATCAAAATCCATTTTCAATTACTTGTGGCGAACATTGCCTTGCATGGTTGTTATCAATGTATAATTTTGTTTAATAAATGTATTAAATGTCACAAGTTTATTATTATTATAATTATTATAATTATTATTATTATTATTATTATTATTATTATTATTATTATTATTATTATTATTATTATTATTATTATTATTATTATTATTATTATTATTATAATTATTATTATTATTATTATTATTGGTGAATTATGAGCTCAATGCGCGTCTGTGTGCGCGTTGTATTGTGTGATGGGTTTGTGTGCGCACACAGACGCGAGCAATGTCATTTTTGTGTTGGGTTGTTAGTTTATCTTGCGTCTGTGTGCGCTTTTCTTTTCTTTGTTTTTGGCTTGTGTGCGCACACAGACGCGAGCAAGAGATAGGACAATTTTATTAATTAGTTTTTTGTGAATGTTGTAATTTTTTAGATTTATTAGATTTTTGAATTTGAATGGATTTAGAGAGTTGTTAATGATGGCTGCTTTTAATGAAGAAATTTATGAATCTGATAACTCAATGGAAATTGGAAATACTACCAACGAGACTGATGGTTCCTTTTTATGACCCCAAGAGATCCTGATAATGTTAATGGTGTTTTTGGCCAACTAATATTAAATTTATTTGGTGGATGGATTTCCGTTGGTATTCGATGCAATAATTGTGATGTAGTAGATACACAAAGAAAGGTTACAGATAAAATGATTGAGAAGAGTTCAGCTACAAGATTGTTTAATATTACTGAAAGTACTGGAGGTGTTATGACTGGTATGATCCCTGATTATATCGATCTCAAG
This sequence comes from Schmidtea polychroa, assembly GCA_959609185.1. Lineage (NCBI taxonomy): Eukaryota > Metazoa > Platyhelminthes > Tricladida > Dugesiidae > Schmidtea > Schmidtea polychroa. The sequence goes on along the minus strand of CAUHTR010001435.1, from coordinate 11,321 downwards.
TATGCCGTGCACAAATGGAAGCAGCTCGATTTAGATATAAACATGGATATGAAATGCCTTGCGACATAATATGTCGTTCTATTGCGGATATTAAGCAGCTTTCTACCCAATCAACTGAGATGCGACCATTAGGTTGTTCAATGATGGCATTATCTTATGGTATTGACATGGACAAATTGTTATTATTCAAAAATAAAATTATTATTCGTTATCTTGAATTTAAACATGAACAATTTTTATTATTATTAATTAATTTTATTATTCATATCAACAAATGTCATCCACTTGTATTGCACTTGTATTGCATGTCTTTATGTGAGTAACAAAGACATTATTTGTTACTATGTGAGTCATCGATGACTCATTCTTTTTTAAACAAAGACATGAATATGTGTGCGTTAATTTTTTCTATCCTATCTGCATTTTGATTGGATAAACGTTACATATATAATCTATGTTTTTGTAATTCTTTTTCATTTATTCAAAATGCAAAATATTTCAAATGAAATTAAGGAAATGATTCGAAGAAATCGTATGGGTAATTTTTTAATAATATGTTTCTATTTTTATTTATATTTTAGTCTACATTAATGAAAATAATGTTTCGGGAACTTATAATTTTTCAGCAAGTAATGGAATTGAAAATAATGTTTCCGGAAATTATGGTAAATTTAATTTTTAAATTATTATTATTATGATTTTTTAGTAAATAATGCTGTACACAATCTCGCGTGCAAGAAACCTAAATGTAGGTTTTTTAATTATTATTTTTTAAAATTAATATGCTTTAAATTATTATGATTTTTAAATTAATTTACTTTAAATTATTATGATTTTTTAAATTAATATGAAGTCAATTTTGTTATGAAGAAAATGTATGAAATTAATTTTGTTATGAAACAAATAATGAAATTAATTTTTATAAAGAAAATGAATATGTTTTTATGTAATTACTTTGAAAATAACTTGTGAGCAAGGGAGGGACAGAATATTTTGTCGTATAAACTCAGATTATATAGTAATAATAATAATAATAATAATAATAATAATAATAATAATAATAATAATAATAATAATAATAATAATAATAATATTAATAATAATAATAATAATAATAATAATAATAATAATAATAATAATAATAATAATTTTGATAATAATACTATTTTACTTATTTTATAGGTTATTAATATCCAACCTTTTGTAACAGTGCTACACATCATGACTGTGACGATATTATGGAAAAATATTATGGTCATGAATATAAAAGTGTAACATACTTGTTATGTCCTACATGCCAAACTCTTGAAACATCGACATATACCGAATTTTATGATAAACATCGTAATCATTTAACCCAATATATGCCTTCTAAAAAATCAGTTTTCAAAATTGCGTATCAAAAATATATATCATCAACTAATAATAGGAACACCGAAAACTTACAAAATCGACAATTAATGGAAACATCAACAAAAATCAATAATAAGACCACCAACAAAAGTATGATTAATGCCATGTTGATACAAAATCGACAATTAATGGAAACAGTCAATAGATTAATAGGAATAATAAGTAATAAAAGACATTTAGAAATTCCCACAGAAATTCCCACAAAAATGATGAAAGAAATAATAGTCATTAGTGATGACGACGATGATGTTGCAAATAATGAAGTTGTAAATAGTGAAGTTGTACCCCAAGTAGGTAGTGGTATAGTCGACGTAGTTTCCGACATGAATAGTTCCCATGTAATAGTTAAGTTGGATATATCTTCCTTGAATTGTAAAATTCTTTCTGTTCCTGACGTTCTCATAGAAAAATTGTTAGAAATTGTAAATTAAATGAAATCAGTAAAACTTCAATTTTGTATTAAAGTAGAGTTTGAGAAAAATGATGAATTTCAGTCTTTCATAATCTCAAACTCTGCTCGTGTATGGAGCGACACATTTATTGATGATGGTATCTCTCTTTTAAATGAAAAAATTAGTAAAATAAATGAAAAGGGAAGTAATTGGACCATCAACAAAATAGAATACATTAGTTTTATTGTGACAAAATATTCAAAGATTAGTAGGTTGAGTGGTCGTAAATATATTGAAACCCTGAAAACATTAATCAGGAAAAATGTATAATAAATGTAAATAATGATGACGAATTTTGTTTCCTTTACTCGGTTTTGGCTCTTATAAAATATGATAGTACTCCTGATGAATTGCGTCATCTGCCTAGTTCTTATAACCTTTCAGATCTGATATATAACCTGGCAGATATGCCAATGAAATTATCAAATATCTCCAAATTTGAACGACAAAACCCAGGTTATTCAATTAATGTTTTAAGTTACGACGAAACTGGGTTAATTTCGGGCCCCATCATGAAACATCCTTTTATAGATATAATTTATCGCAGTAAAATAGTAGGAGGTACTTGTCTAAATTTGTTATTATTACAGAATCGGAAAACCTATCATTACGTCGCTATATCTGATTTAAACATCTTTCTTAATTGCCGAAATTCATCAATAAGTTCTGTTCGTATTTACTGTAAGTGGTGTCCTAGATGTTTGAATGGATTCAGATTTGAAGATAGTTTTATTAAACATCAAGGTCTTTGTGAACGAAACCAATTAGGAACCACAATGTACACACTACCAAAAGATCCATTATTAGAATTCACAGACTATAGTAAAATGATTACTCCTCCTTTTGTTATTTATGCCGATTTTGAGGCAATCCTTCCTAAAGATTCTAAATATTATCAGAAACATTTACCCATTTCGGCTGGACTTTTATGTATAAATAATTATACAGGCGCAAAATTTTATAAATCATTCATAGGCCTTTCTTGTATAGACGAATTTTTAAGAGAAATTAATGATATCGCTAAAAAGATTGTAACTCCCTATTATTATAAAAATAAAAATAAGAAAATGATATTCACAGAAAATGACCAAATTAATTTTAATAACAGCACAAACTGTTATTTGTGTAAAAAATTATTAGTTAAATCAGTCAGGGATCATGATCACTTTACCGGTCAATTCCTTGGTGCTGCTTGCAACACTTGTAATCTTTCCAGGAAAATACGCCACACACTACCTGTAGTCTTTCATAATTTTAGAGGGTATGATCTCCATCATATCATCAAATTTGGCTTGGCTAAATATAAGTCCTGGGATATTTCTTGTATATCGGTGACAAATGAAAAATATTTATCTCTTTTTGTGTATATTGATTCACTGACTGTGAAATTTATAGATTCTTGTCAGTTTGTAAATTTGTCTTTGAAAAATGCTGTCTCAACCCTTAACACATTACCTTTGACAGAATCTGAGTTTAGAGGGTCTATTATAAAGAGTAAAGGGATTTTCCCTTATGATGTAGCAACTTCCCTTGATGTATTAAGATCTACATTAGAATTGCCCCCTAAATGGAGTGATGTATCCGATGATGAATATAAAAAAGCAAAACTAATCTGGCAAGAGACATCATGTAATTCCCTTTTGGATTATATGATGGTCTATTTGAAATTAGACGTATTTCTGTTGGCTAACTTTTTTCAGCAATTCCGAGCTAAGAGTTTTGCTCATAATAGGCTTGAGCCTTTGAATTTCCTAGGTATCCCCAGTCTTTCTAGGAGTTCTGCTTTGTTAAGTCTTGATAAACCGATTGAGCTTCTCACCGACATGGAAATGTATAATTTCTTTGAAGGTGAGATTAGAGGTGGGATAACGTTTGTGAATAAACATTTTGTTAGTAGTGATGAAAATACAGAATTGTTGTATATTGACATCAACAACTTGTATGGATGGGCTTTATCACAAAAGCTTCCCGACGGTGGTTTTGAATGGGTGACTGATGACATTGCTTTAGAGAGATTATTGAGTGCACAACGGCAGATTTAAATCAACTTGATTATGGCTATTATGAGGAAGTTTTATGATGAAGAAATTTTTAAATTGAAAGTTTTAAAAATTAAAGTTTAGATTAATTTTTAAAAAATAATAAGAAGATATTTTAATTAAAAATATCTTCGTAGAAAATTTGTTTAAATAAGATAGTTTAAAGAAGACATAATTTGATTTTGATATTTACTGAAATAAAATTTATGGAAACAAAAACTGATTTTAATGTTTTACAGGATGAACCTCCTAATATGGTGGCAGCGGTAAACACTGACGCAATCACCGAAAGATTGCTACCAAAGGTATTCTGCCAAGGGGACGACTTGGAAAAGTTCATTAAAAGATGCGAAATTTATTTCGACGCCAAGGGAATCACGCAGAAGAAAGATCAGGAAAGATTAACATCTTGCATGATTGATGAGGATCTCCTGGAAGTGTATGCCAAAACACTGAAAAAAGCCGAAGGATTCCAGGCTAGGTTGCGATTGGCATTCGATCGCGAAAGAGATGTTTTAAAGGATCTACAAAACTTGTTGAATTACAAGCGGAAGGGTGAAGAATTAGAAACGTATTTTAAAAAGGTGGAGGACCTTGTTGATAGGTTGTTTGAAAATAAAGAATTTACCAAAGAGAAATTAATAGTATGTGCGGAGAATAAAGAAGTTGAGAAAGAAGTGATACTACGGAAGATAAAAAGCACAGAAGAAATAATGGAAACACTAATTCTGATGGACAAAGTAGACAAGCAAAGAGATCAGATAAACAGTATGAAAAGTTACGCCAGAGTGGTCTATCAGGAACCACAGAGAAGAGTACAATACAAGAAGAAAGAACAGAGAGAAGAAAGTATCCGAAGAGAAATGCCAGAATGCTGGTTATGCCACAAAATAGGACACACGAAAATTGATTGTCCAATAAAAGGTAAAATAGAATGCTGGACATGTCATAGAAGCGGACATATAAGTAGAAACTGTCCAGATAAAAAAGCTCCAAGATGTTTTGGGTGTGGGAAAGAAGGTCATATAAGAAGATTGTGCCAGGAAATACGTTGTGAAAAATGTAGCAGAAATGGTCATAGATCCGAGGAGTGTTATACAAAGATGAGGTACGGGAGAGCGACGGAGAGACAAAGATTCACGGGGAACAGATACAGTCGGATAAATGGTATCGAGGAAGAAGAAGAAAGGGAATCGTGTGTAAAGATAAATGAAGATAATTTTAGGAAGACGTACCCAAACAACAGGGCTCCACCAGTAGAGGAGTTGGTTGGAGCCATATTCTAACAGAAAATATGATGGGATATCCTCAAGGGGCAGAAAAGTGGGAGAATGTTGGAAGGGTAAGCGAGAAAGTATACAGGTTCCTAAAGAGAGAAATGTTTGAAGAGGAAGTGGAAAGAATTGGAACCATTGAAACGGAGCAGGTTGTTGAAATTTTGTATAACAAAATGCAAGGAAGGCCTAGTATAACAGTAAGGATGAATGGGGAAAATTTCGAATGTTTATTAGACACTGGTGCAAGAATCAATGTAATGAGTGTGAACTGTTTTAACAAGCTACGAGGACAACAATTGACGAAAAGTGACGATAAGTTACGATGCGCAAACGAGAGTACGATCGAGACAATAGGAAAAACGAAGGTGCAAGTAACCATTGGAAATGTTTCGAAGGAAGTTATATTCATTGTGGCGGAGAAAGTGACACCAGATGTGATTGGAGGAATCAAATTACAAGAAACATTTGGATTTAGACTGTTAAAAATTAAAGATATCGAGGCTAGTGAAAAAGACAAGAACTATATTTTTAACATTGAAGCAAAATTTGGCAGAAAAATAAAGGATGAAGAACGATTGATACGAGCGTTGGAACAGTTAAAGATCAATGAAGATAGCAAATTAAAGGAAATTATAACAAACAGTGGAAACGTGTTTATGGCAGATAAATGGGATGTGGGTCGCACACATTTGGTAAAACACAAGATAGTTACAAGAGGTGAGCCGATAAACATAAAACCATATCGCCAACCACTAAATTTGGAATCAAAGATTGAAGAAGCAATACAAAATTTGTACGAAAATGGAATTATACGGAAATGTAACTCTCCATGGAATACACCGCTAATATGTGTATGGAAAAAAGAGAAAAAGGATATTAGACTATGCATGGACTTTAGACAGCTGAACGCGGTAACAGAGAGGCAGGCATTTCCAATGCCAAACATAGACGAGATGTTGGATTTGTTAGGAGGATCCGTCTTTTTCAGCTCAATCGATGTAGGTAATGCATATTACCAAGTGGAACTAGAAGAAGAATCACAGGAGAAAACAGCTTTCTCAACAAAGAACGGACAATATTGTTTCAACAGAATGCCGTTTGGAATTGCAGCAGCACCAGGTACGTACCAAGAAATGATGACAAAAGTATTAGGCAAAATAAAGGGAGCAATGGTGTATTTGGACGACATCTTGATTTATTCAAGCAGTAAAGAGAAACACTATACAATACTCGGAGAAGTGTTAAAGGCGATTGAGGAAGCAGGCCTAAGGATTAATCCAGAAAAATGCCAAATAATAAAGGAAGAAATCAGATTCTTAGGACACATAATCAGCAAGGAAGGAGTACAGACAGATCCATCTAAAATTCAGGCCATACAGAACTTTGGGAAGCCTAATTGCGTAAAGAAACTCCGAAGCTTTTTAGGTATTTCCAATTATTATAGAAGATTCATCAGTGATTATGCAAAGAAAGCAAGGATGTTAGAATAATTATGTAGCGGACCAAGTAACAAAAAATTAGAATAGAGTGAAGGAACGAATAGCATGTTTGAGGGATTGAAATTAGCACTCACGACGGCGCTAATCTTATGTTTTCCGGATCTGAAAAAGGAGTTCATTTTAGATACCGACGCTAGTTTCGATACCATTGGAGCAGTACTTTCACAGAGAGATAAAGATGGAAAGGAAAGAGTAATTGCGTATGGATCACACTCGATGACGAGCCACGAGAAAGGGTATTGTATTACAAGAAAGGAACTATTGGCGGTATATTATTTTTGCATTCATTTTAAGCACTATCTCTACGGAAGAAGATTCACGCTCAGGAAAGACCACAAGGCAATCACGTTTATGATGACAACCAAGAAGCCGATTACTTCACAATTCCAAACATGTATCAATTATTTGAGCAGTTTAGATATAAGAGTAGAATACAGAAAGGGTATTAATCACCAAAATGCAGACATGGTATCGAGAACTAAATGTGACACGTGTGTTCAATGTCAAATGGCCCACGAAGAAGCTAAGAAAGGAAAGATAAAAACCAGATTACTAGACTCGATCAGAGAAGAAGGAAGAAGCAACATCCAACATGGAATTGTAGAAGAAGTACGAAAGAAAACGATGCTACCTGAAAATGAGTTACAAGAAACAATAAAGGAAATACCGATTATATTATAGCCGATTATATGAAAGATAGATATGTTGGAAAACACCTGTGGAGTCAGATTCAGGAAATTGTTCGAAGTTGTGAGATTTGTCAAAAAACCAAGGCTTTAACAATAACAACGAAAGAACCAGTAAAAAAACAAGATTCGAAGGAAATGTTCGAAATTATATTCGTGGATATATGTGGACCGTTGACAGAAACAAAAGGACGTAAGAAGTATATATTGGGCATAATAGATCAGTATAGTAAGTATCAAGTCTTGACAGCGATAACAAAACAAGACGAAGAAACAATAAAGAAAACGATTTTAGAAAAGTGGATTTTAAGATTTGGATGCCCAAAGGAGATAAGAGTTGATTGCGGAAAGGCGTTTGAATCAGGAATAATGAGAGAATTCACAAAGATGCTAGATATTAAATTATGTTTTTCGAGTCCATACCATCACCAAACAAACGGTCAGATAGAAAAACAATTCAGGACAATACGGGATTTGATAAATGCTACTTTACAGGATAGAAATAAAACGGATTGGGCAGAGATATTACCAGAAGTCGAATTCACTTTAAATGCAACCAAACAAAAAACGACAGGGAAAAGCCCGGCAGAGATAGTTTTTGGAAAAAAGATTAGCAGGGAAAAATGGTACGGGTCCAAAGAAATACCGATAAAGGAAGAACTAGAAGAACAAACAAGGAGAAAATTCAATGTAGGAGAAGAAGTATTAGTAAAAGTAGAAACACGCCACAAAGGCTAGGACAGGTATGAAGGTCCATACAAAGTGATAGAGAAAGTGCATGACAGACGATACATCTTAAGAAATGAAGATGGAAAAAGGATCGAAAGAAATGTGGAAAAACTTAAAAATTTCTTAAGAAGGGGGATATAAGGAAGTTTTATGATGAAGAAATTTTTAAATTGAAAATTTTAAAAATTGAAGTTTAGATTAATGTTTAAAAAATAATAAGAAGATATTTTAATTAAAAATATCTTCGTAGAAAATTTGTTTAAATAAGAAAGTTTAAAGAAGACATAATTTGATTTTGATATTTACTGAAATAAAATTTATGGAAACAAAAACTGATTTTAATGTTTTACAGGGTGAACATCCTAATAGCTATAATATAGAAGTAGATTTAAAAATACCGAAATCTATCCATGACAAACTAGATGATTTTCCGGTAGCTCCTGGTAAGATGTGCCCACCTTTTTCTAAAGTGGAGAAGTTGCTACTTACACACGATCCGAAAACACACTATGTTCTACATTGGCGACTTCTCCAAATCTTTCCTCAGTTAGGTGTTGTTGTTACCAAGGTACATAGGGCTATTAGGTATACACGAAGCACTGTCTTCAAGAAATACATAGATACCAACACACAACTACGAGCCGCATCCATAACATCGCTCGATAAAGACTTTTACAAGTTGCTCAATAACAGTTTGTATGGAAAAACTGTTGAGAACTTGAAAAAACGTATTAACTTACGACTGTGCAATTCCGCACAAAAACTTATCACATATGCCTCAAAACAGGTATTTAAGAAATCTACTAGGATAGACGATCATTTGATTTCGGTTTTGCTTAGGAAAGAGTCTGTATGTTTAGATAGGCCCAGCTACATCGGGCAAACTGTTCTTGATCTTTCTAAACTGAGAATGTATCAGTTGCAGTATAATGAATTGCAAAAATGTCGCGATGAGTTTAACTGTCAAATTAATATAGTAGCTAGTGATACAGATTCTTTCTTTTTGGAAATTAAACATTGTAGTCTTGACATTCTCTTACCTGCCATAATTCGTGACTCTTTGCCTGACACATCTAATTATAACCCACAACATCCTTTATATAGTAGAGCACTAGATTCCGTCATTGGAAAATTCAAAGACGAGAATAAAGGATTGAGATATAAGGAGTGGGTGTTTCTTTGTCCCAAGTGTTACAGCTTATTAGGTGATAAAGAAACTCTTAAAGCAAAATCTGTCACGTTGAAAATACTGGCTTAGATCACAATTCCTATCGTGATTGTTATTTTAACAATAAGGTTTACTCTGTGCCACAATTCCGCATTGCATCCAAAAATCATCAATTGTACAGCATAAAAAACATTAAGAAGGCGCTGACAAATAGAGATGACAAGCGGTATTGGAAATCGATAAACAAGAGTTTGGCATATGGGCATTATCGGGTAGGGGACATTTTTATATATGATGATGACGACAATTTTGATGGAGAAGATTACTGATCATTTCGGTAATAATAATAATTATTATTATTATAATAATTATTTTTTATTATCAATGAAACCAAGATTGTAAGAAACAATCAATGCAATCGACATTTGTAAGAAAGACAATGTAAAATTGTGTAAAATTTTTTTTTAATATTATTATTATTATTATTATTATTATTATTATTATTATTATTATTATTATTATTATTATTATTATTATTATTATTATTATTATTATTATTATTATTATTATTATTATTATTATTATTATTATTATTATTATTATTATTATTATTATTATTATTACTTACATAAAGACATTTCATGCACTTGTATTGCACTTGTATTGCATGTCTTTATGTGAGTAGAAATTACTCAGTTAGTAACAATGACTCATCGATGAGTCATATTCAGATAACAAAGCATCGATAATATACAATTCTGATTGGTTAGATGTTATCGATGCTTTGTATATCTTTTCAAATGAGGTAATTATTATTTTTTATGATATAATTTTTTATAATTAAGTTTTTTATGATTAATTTTTATTTTTTTTTATGAAACCAATTTTTATGAAAACAAATTTTATGAATTATGAAATCAATTTTATGAAAACAAATTTATGAAAACAAACTTTTTTATGAAGAAATGGGTATATTTTTATAATAATAATAATAATAATAATAATAATAATAATTATTATTATTATTATTATTATTATTATTATTATTATTATTATTATAATTATTATTATTATTCTGTAGCGACATATACAATAATTTTTGGTTTACCAAAAAGAAGTCTGTTGTAAAAATTAGAGTCGTATGATGAGTCTTTGTTTTAAAAATAAATGATTGGTCTTTGTTCTAAAAAGTCATCGATAATTCATATCGGGAGGGGGTGGTAATGCAAAAAAAAAGAACACACTATCTAAACTATGAGTCATCGATGAGTCTTTGTCTATATGTCTTTGTTTTAATGTCTTTGTTTAAATGTCTTTGTTTTATTGTCTTTGTTTAAATATTAAATATGTCTTTGTTTAAAAAGTGATGAGTAATATGTACTTTAATAATGAGTCAGTTGACTTTGTTCCAAAAATGACGAGTCATATGACCTTGTTACTAAAAATAGAATGACCTTGACCTAGTTACCGCCGTTGCTATGGATGAGTCATATGACTTTGACATGGTTACCACGGTTGCTATGTATGAGTTACCGCGGGGGTATATGATGAGTCATCGGGGGAAAAAATCAGAAAAGAAAATCAAAAAAAAATCGAATAAAAAAATTCAAAAAAAATCGGAAAAAAAAATCGAAAAAAAAATCGAAAAAAAAATCGGAAAAAAAATTCGAAAAAAAAATCGAATAAAAAAATTCAAAAAAAAATCGGAAAAAAAAATCGGAAAAAAAGAGTCATGGGGGGTAGTGCAAAAAATGACAAAAAACGATGAGTCATGGAGCACATTTCCTTCTACTCTCTATATCAAATGGATACAGATTCTTTCTTTTTAAAATTTCAATCTGAAGATGTTGATGTAGAAATTGCACAAAATTCCAATCTAAGAAAATATTTCAATGCTTCTGGATATTTATTTTCATACAAGGATGAAAGACACAACAATATAATAAATGAAGCTATATTTATAAGAGCTAAACAATATTCTCTTTTTAAACAATTTCCTTGTGGAAGTAATATATAAAATAAAGGGATATGAAAATGTATAACACAGAGCATGACTCA
>CAUHTR010001434.1:0-12027 GCA_959609185.1 Schmidtea polychroa | reverse complement strand
TTCTTCCAAGCTGATAAAATAACAAATTCGAACTAACTGTTGATCTTTACGAAATGTTTCCAGTAAAACCACATTTACAGCAACACTATCATCCACAGGGAATTTTGCTGGATCATAATTTCATTTTTCATTTCTTTTTGTACTTGTCTTTGTATCTTGGATTGTATCTTGTTCTGAACCTCATCAATATTCGAGTATTTAATTCTATTAATATTTTCATTAATTTCAGATATTATTTTGTTTGATTCCAAAATTTCATTACTAGTCAAGATTCCATCTTCTAGAGCTTTTATTTGATAAAGATATAATTTATTTATACCTAAACATAAACTATCACATACTTCTCGGTAATTTATTTTCTTTTTTGAAGTTAGTCCAATTGAAATACCTTCTGATAAAAATAAATACAAAGCATTTACACCTNGATCGAATACATGTATCTTATCTGGTTTCATATGATTGCAATCCAATGCTCTCCGCCGAGATGAGATGAATGGTTATTGACGATTATGGCTTGATTATTTTTCAAAAAATGGTATTTTATCGAGAAGAAAAACTCCTAAAAATTCATTTCCTAATATTTGTTTTCCAATTCGATTAACCTGAACAGAACTATTTTAATAAATTAAACAGTATAAAAAGCAACTTACTCCATGACAACTTTCTGTATTTCTGTATACATTTATACCAGAACGGTTCTAATTGCAGTAATTTGAAATTCATTTTCAAATACTCCATATATTATAACATGCACATGTTCTGTAATAGCTTTTGCAAACTTTATATCTAATCGTAAATTTCCATTTTGAGGTAATTGACTCTGATTCAAATCAAAATCTGGGGCCAAAACAAATGTAAAGAATGGATATTTGGTTTTGAATTCTTCAAGAGTTATGCCGCAATTCAAAATTTTATCTAAATATCCCATATTTCTAACAATACTCTGCATATATGTAGCACAGTAATTGTCACTATCGAAATCTTGAGTATATGTTTCTCGATAATCAGTATTTTTTCGACAAAGTTAGAGATGTAACACCAAAGGTTTTGAAAATTGAGCTTGAGGCACTATATGAACCATTATATTGTGCTTCACCTTGAAATGTTACCAGAATAAAGTTTGGCATTCTTCTATCTCCAAATATTTGTTCCTTATAGAATGAAGAAGCACCTTTGGCTATTGCAAATGAAACAATTTCTTTTGTTTTCAGAGGATAGATTTGCATGCTTAGAATTAAGACCCAACTGATGACCTGCTAATACCGATGGATCAACTCGAACTCTTCTTACTAGTAATTTTGCATCAACTAATTGACATATTGGTTTGACCAGCACCACTAGTTAATGATAAAGAAGAATCGGTTCTTTTCAGTCTAATGTGTACATTGACTCCTGGAAGTAAATATTTTGGTTGATCCATAAAATCGAGTTGTAATGATGAACACATGGTGAAAATCTTTGAGCCTTTAATCCATTTTTTCCGTTCGTCATCACTTGCTGCATAACCCATAGGAGTAAGACATGTATTTTTGGTGTCGGTATTATAATTTAAAATAGTTTCTATTATCGCCTTGTGGATATATGTATTGTTGCACCTTCAATCTTGATATTATTAAATCCAAGAATAGCATCTTTAAAAAGTGTATGAAACAAAACATTATTAGGTATTGTAGCATCAGCATCACCCAAAGCCTTTTTATCTTTATCTATAACCTTGATTTGAACAGTCAATAAAGTATCATTCAAATCTAAATATTCTGTTTGAGAACCATTGATGTAAAATTCTACATCATTTCTACTATCAGTAATTGAATTCATAGGAAAAACTTCCTCAAATGCCCCAAATTCTATTACAGCCTGGGGCGATGGTCTATCAAATATACATAATTCAGATTTACCGCAAATCATTTTGCAAATATAGTTCCATGTCCTTTCATTCGTTTGTTTATACGTGATATTCCATGTCTTTTACGTTTTGGAGCTGGAGCTGGAGGCGTATCTTTTTGAAACATACCTGCAACCCCTGGTAAAACTTTCCCTAATTCAGCTAAAGCATTTGTTTTTAGAGATGGTAATATTTTCTGTTCATTCATAATAACATCTTTTGCAGTTTTCATACCAAAACTACCAATACGTTTAAGAATAGGCAATGCAAATCTACCAATTGTTCTCAACCATCCCGATCCGTACTGTTTACCAATAAAATATGGTAATTCACCGCCAGATTGGCTATCACTATACATACTAATAATATCAGAATTAGCCATCTACTTTACGAAAATGTAATGTCAAATGAGTTTTTGAACCTTTTGGAAAGTTTATAAGTTTTCCACTATCATCACGAATATTTATTTCTATATTGTTTATACATGAACTTGCTATTGGTAAATACATGGGATTATCGATAATTTATATTGACAACTTCATCATGTTCATATTTTCCAATCCATACCGATTTCAAAAGAGGAACACTGGAATCACCAACAATTATGGGTTCGATAATGTTAGTATATATGAACATTTGTTGATGATGTTCTAGTATTCTTGGTTTGCGTATACCAGTCGATTTTTCTCTATATTTTTGCTTATCTAATCCAAGTGAATTTGCCAAATTTTTATCAAATGTAACTTCGCAAATATCCTCATTCAAACTGAAGGTAAACATCAAATCTTTCACAATTTCCAAATTTTTAAATATGTGTGAACAATTGAACTTTAAATATTTAAGTAATACATCAAGTTTATCAAAATATAATTCATCAGCAAAGATGAATGATTCTTCAACTTCATCATTATACGACACAGATATTTTGATTTCTTCTTTCACTATACTGTTTGCTTCAAATAGATTAAAACGTAATAAATACTCAGTCTCCATAACAATATTTTTCAGCTTATTGCAACCCATTCGTTTGGCATCTTCAATAGTTTCGAATGTTATTGTAAATGGTTTAAAATCACAACTGATATTTAATCCATCCTTGTAAAATATATAGCAATGCGAATCTAATATTTGGTTCGGAATATGATATGTTTTATCATAATTACTAATAATAAAGATACCGCTACATGTTTTCACAATATTCTTTTTGAAATCAATCTTACATTGACTATAAAATGGGAATGTGTTGTACACGAATGTAAAATCTTGCAGTGCAACTTCCCAGTCACCATTTAAAGAAATCGGATTCTGGAGATTGACCATAAATTTACTGGCTTGATTGTCTGGATGAATTAATGGGCAACTATTGCTCGGTAAAATAGTATAAAAATTCACTTTACTAGGTCCTTTGCTGATATCCATGACGGGTTTTGATAACCATGCCATTTGACATAGTATTGTTTATCCTTGCCGACCTTTTTAGTTTTCAATATTTTTTGAATTCTAAATACCTTTGGAGGAGGAATGACTTGTAATTCCTGCTCATAAAATTTCCCTTGTACAATATTATTATCACTGTCTTTGATGACATACATTACAGGATTCTGTTTAGTACTTATTTTTGAAATTACAAAGACTTCATCACTCCAATTTGTATCAAAATTTTTAATAAATGGTGATGCACTAATTTTACTAATTCTAACACGATCACCGACTTTATATTTAGGTTTTGCAATTTTTACAGATTTCTTAAAATAGAATGTTTTTGATGTAATATCAACCGGTCTCAATCCATTCAGTCCTCGATGTGATGAATGATTATAACTTGTTATTATTTTCGGTAAAGCATTTACCCATTTTTTATTACCTTGATGCACGAATAATTTCTTTAATCTATCTCTCAGTGTTCGATTAAATCTTTCAACATGGGCAGCTTTGTATTGAGAATGTACCGAGTAGTGATTTATTTTCAGTTTATCGAGGATTTGCTTAACTTTGCTATTGTAGAATTCTTTACCTAAAATAATAATAATAATAATAATAATAATAATAATAATAATAATAATAATAATAATAATAATAATACCCAAATCTGTTTGCAAGTTATTAGGATGTCCATCTTTAAATAAAATATTAATTGCCTTTGACATTTCATCTGCAGATTTTGACTTGACTGGTATTGCTCGTGCAAACCTGCTGAATACATTAATACATGTTAAAATATATTATTCCCATTGTTAATTTTCGAATACGGTATCATCTCCATCAAATCCATTTGCCATAAATCGTCAATACCAAATGTTTTATAGGCTCTTGTTGGAAATCTTTTTCGCATTGGTTTGTTCAAACTGTACGCAAGCTGATCTGATAACCACTTCTGGGTTTCTTTTTTCGAATTCGGAACTCTTTTCTTTAATTTTGCCACTCCACCGAAACCGGCTTCGTCTTCTGGGTTCGTCCAAATCTTCTCCATTACAGCAAGAAGATTTAAAATTAAAATTTAAATTAGGTAATGAAGGATTAGCACCCATTGTTTATGATTGATTTCCTACAACTCCACCTAATAATGATAACGCCAGAGGTATCAATGCACCAATAAATCCACCTTGTTGTTTATATATAATTTTCCTCATTTGCTTACGATTTTTATTATTTACTAATGATAACAAAGGTTTTCTATGTTTGCTCAATAAATGCTTTTTTGATTTACTGATTTTAATTTTGCCTTTGACTACTTTAAGTATAATATTGAGTAAATCATCGACAACAAAATTTGGGAATGATTGCAATATATTCATTCTTTTCATACTCGGGGCCTTTAACAATGCATTAAAAAATGGAAAACTGCGATGATTTTTAATTACTTTTTTACCGGCTTTACGGGTTTTACGGGTTTTACGTTTAGGTTTAGGATTTTTCGAAATAAGATTCATTGCAGAGAAATTTTCAGTTACAAGTTTTTTAGATGGTGTATAACTAGTTGTTGGTGGAACCTTTGGAACTTTAATACTCTTTTTAATACTTTTTCTTAATTTCCTAATATTTTTCACCCTTGCTTTTAGAAACATTATTATTCATAGAGGTTTTCAACTTTGTTTATAAACCATGGCACCTTTTGGGTTGAAAATATCTGTTTTTACTCGTAAATCATCGGGACATTGTTGTGTGAAATCAAGAAATATATATCCATGAGGTATTTTTGTAGCATCTTGAAATGCACTGATAAGAAAATTACGATTGTTAGGGTATGCTTGACGTGCAAGAAAATCAATCACTGTTGCATCTCTAGGATTCTTGAAAATAACTAAATATTGTACATTTAAATTACGTTTTCGATGTGCACCACCTTGATGAAATAGATTTTGAGTTATAAAAATAACAGTTACACCAACGTGTCTACTGATTTTAGTAAATAAATTATTGAAATTCTTTTCTTTATTAGCTTCTTGATACAAGTCATCAATAATTATGACATCCCCCTTCTTTAGTCTACTGGACCAATTTTTATCAAATCCCTCTACTATTTTCATATTTTTCAATTTACAGAAACTTGATTGAGTCAATCCGTGTTCTTGATCAGCACCTCGATGCCAATAAATTTTGTTAAATTTTGATTCAAATAAATGTGATTTTAGTAATTTGCAAACAAACAAAGTTTTGCCGCTACCACTTGGTCCGACTATTTGATATACAGCATTATTTCTTAGTTCCATTTTTAATATTTATTTAAAAATTAAATTTGTTTATATAAGAATAAATTGATTTAATTACTCTATAATATATATATATATATATACTTGATTTTTATAAATATTCAGTAGAAATGTTGACAAATATTAATTATAGAGGTCGTGTGTCTTTGGAAACTGTTGGTATGATGAATTTCCCCAAGTGTAAACCACAACAATATGTCGACAAAACTGGAAAATATACTATTATATTTTTCAAAAATGGTAAATGTCGTATAATGGGTTGTAAGAAGCCTATCGAATTCAAGAATTTGCAATATAATATCAAAGATATTCAAGTTCAAAGTCTTACTATAGCTACCAAGGTTGAACAATCTATTAATTTGAATAATTTAGCAAAGTTATTAGATGGAGATTGTATATATGAGCCTGAATTATTTCCCGCTCTGCGTTATACAAAATATAATCCACTATGTGTAAATATATTTTCGAGTGGTAAAATAGTTGTACTAGGTATTAAAAATTTAGATTTTCATACTATTGTTGAAGGAATTATAAACGATGTAAAGGATTTGATTGGATCTTTAACAATTTCTTCAAATATAAGTAATGAGGATTTGCTTGAATATTTATTCAACAATGATTGAACATGAAGGTAACTGTTTTTATTTTAAATTTACTGATTTTTGTTTAGAAACTATACTAAAAATTTTGATTGATAAATTGAAGATTTTTATCCGAATTTGAACAATTCCTTAATGTATTGTGCTCCAGAAGTTGTGTTTTACAAAATTTATGAAATAACTGGAATAAATGTAATAGATTTAATTCATATGGATCATGCTACGATTACATGTTATACCGATGATGTTGAAAATTGTGATTTTTGTAAAAATAATATGCAGAATACTTGTGGGGATGATAGTTGTACATGTTTTGTAAATCTACAGAAACGAGAAATAATTCATGCATTACTTGTGGAATTGCGAAAAATGTATTGTTGTAATAAAATATAATTATATTTGTTTTGTGATAACCTTAACTAACCTATAATATTTCTTTGTGTACAATAAATCATTTCAGACTTTGTTATTTAGCATAAAATGAACTAGTTGATCACGTTTTGATCATGCCTGTCACTTGAAACTTGTTTACAATGAAATTAGTATAAAATATCTGGTTCAAATTATTAAATATTATAACTACAAATGGATAATCAAATTACAGGTTTGTTGTCGTTTACAGATATTCCATTTATTTGTTTTTTAATCTAGGAGTTTTGAAGAGAAAAAATGCAGATGCCGCTCAGGAATTCGGAAAACGGAAATTTAAAGAAGCGACATTATCCTCGGAAACCTTGGTCAATGTTCGAGTGGATACAAAAAAGCCAGTCGAATTCATGCAATACAAACTAAATTATTTGTATTGTCCAATTTCCTATACATTTAAGGTAAGTTTCTATAAATTATTTTGGATTTTATTATTATTATTTATTGTTAGGAACCAGTAACTCTGGAAAATGTTTCTACAATGTGAGACTTTCCAAAATCAAGTTCATGACAAGATGCTATTGGGACAATTATTTCAGAGGATCAATGAAAATATTGAATTTGATGATGAAGATATGTTCATTAGAAACGATTTGGATATGATTCCCAATGGTGGTAAGATGAGCAAAATAACCTGCATGGTTACCATATTAATTCAAGGGTATAATGTAAGCAGAGACCGAATCAAACCAATTTGGAAAATTATAAAAGCCGAAGATAAGTTTGAAGAGGAACATTGTTCATGTTAAATTTATTTAATACATCTTTATTAGTGTTTTGGTGTTTTTAAATCATTGAAAATAACTAAAGTTTCAAATTTATTAATCTTCAATACAATCTCTTTTCATTATATTTTCAACAATATGATCAATACAATTAGTAGAAACAATAGATTCATCTTCTTTAGATTCATTTGTAATTTATCTGTTGTAGAATTCTCAATACATGACTTAAGTTCTTCACTAGGCAAATCAGTATATTCATCTTCTTGCTGGGAAATATTTTCAGATTCATATGACATATCATCTTCATTAATTTCATCGTCTGAATACGGCCATTTTAATTTCTCTGGAACATTCATAAATTCTCTAATTTTTACATTAGATATTTCCTCTAATTTTTCAATCAAAAAGTTGATTATATATGCTAAATAAAAAAAAAGAATTAATAAACATAAAATTCATATTTTACCTTTTTCCGACATGGTTGAAAATAATTAAAATGAAAAAATAATTATGTTTATACTATTATTTATACTATATCCAATGTCAACATCTTATGCAAGAAAACTATTATTACCATTTCCCACTACCTATTTATCTGAATGTGGATTTAGTGTAATTAATGATTTACTTATCAAGAAGAGAAATCGTTTAGATATCATCGAAAGAGGAGATCTAAGGCTTAAACTTACCAACTTCGAACCTAATATTAAATCACTCTGCAGTAACCATCAGAGTCAATTGTCTCATTGAATAAAAAAATTAATCTTTATCTATTAATTACGTATATCAATAAAAATAGTTGGAGATTTTTTAAAAACTGTAAAATGTTTTGCATAGGGGGGACAAAAGAAAAAAAAATTCAGCTAGGGGGGACATGAGCTAAAAAAGGTTGGGAAACACTGATGTATAGCATGAGCATAGAATACAAAAAAGAAAATAATTATTACCCCAACACCCAGTCTCAATCTCAAAAGAAAATAATACCACTAAATTATTAAAACAAAATGACTATTTGATTCTTTACCTCAATGTCTTCGCTCTTATGGGATGAAAGATTCTTTTAAAAAGTATTTTGTTTTTTTGGCGCATGACAGCGTTGATTGCGTTTACGGGGAAGCTAGAAAAGTTGTATATGGTTATCGATGTTCGGACAGTGTCTGGAGAGAAGATAACCATGAACGCGAAATGATCATTTACTTTCGACCTAAGCATCAATGGTTATGGCCTGGCTGGGAATGTTCATAGTCGTTGAAGGTCTAGGAAAAGGTAAGCTCTTTTACTATGACTACTCTTGCCTATTCCTTCAAAAAACAAGTTCTGGAGTGCCAATAGAGAGTAATACGTTGACGAAGTTATTACTGCGAACCGAATTTCTCAGCGTCCTAATCGTTTTTGGATTGAATCCACGAGTAAAGTTTATGTTCCTGTCAAGGGTGATAAAATAATTGGAAAAATTGTTAAAAAGTCCGGTGATTATTACCAAGTAGAATTCGGTGGTCCATGTTGTGCTCAATTGTATTATTTAAACTTCCAAGATGCTACTAAAAACAATAGGCCAAATGTGAAAATTGGTGATGTTATATATTGCGAGTTTCTATTAGCAGGTCGAGGAATTGAACCAGAAGTAACTTGTGTAATGAGTTAGGAAAATCTATTGGAATGGGAATTGTGGATCACGACGAAGACTCTATTTTTCAAATTGATTTACCAACAGCAAGGAAATTGGTGAATATTGAATCATTTCCATTTTGTAAAAGGATAGGAACTGTAGTGAATATTGTTGATAATTTCAAATAACTAATATGTTTTAGGGTATTATTCCTCATGAAATTTTAATCGGAAGCAACGGCTGGATTTGGTTATATGCGAAATCTAGTCGGGAATATGTGACATTGATCAATTCCATTTCATTAGCTAGTCACATAGACAATTCCCATATCAAACAGTTGATCAAAATCATCCGCCAAGGAATGTTTTGCAATGATAAATAAATTGTTATTTTTCTATTTTGAATTGGATTTAGATTTCGTTATTTATAAACTTTAACTGGATAAGAATTTTGATTGTATATTTATTGTTTGAATCTTTATTGCTGTTTGACTTATTTGGAATTGCTTTGTCGATTCAACATCTCTCATCTGGCGCTCCTCTCAATATTTGTAATCAATAAACTAGCAACTATTATTTCAATCTATTTTCATATTCATTTTCACGATATAAAAGTACACATTTGGTAATCTAATTCCTTCTCTCCCGTCAAACCAATTCCTAGATTAGGTTATACGATAATTGACCATGGCACTCAATTTTGCGTTTTTCTAGCTTCCTTGCAGCTAAATTTGTAATCCAGACGCAGTGCATGTTACTGAATATTTCAGCTGTGGTTTTACGTGTTCGGTTTTTCATCCGATTTAATTATTCGTAAAATACAACGGATGACTTAGATGTGATCACGTTCCCGTTGGCAACACCTTTGTACGAATTAACTTTAGTTGTGCGTATGTGTATAGAAATGTTTGTTCTTCGAAGTGGACTTAGTTACTGGGAAATGGTGCGATTGAGAGGATTACATTCTTGTCATATTTTATGTTACTTAATAGAATTTTTGTGTTCTCGTTTTATGCTATGTTGTGACCTTGTCAAATTCTGCTGATTCATTTACCAATGTGAGGCATGTCATGTTCCACTTGGACAAGGGGTACATTAGAAAGCGAAATGAACGGTATGCGAAAAGATGTAAGACCTTCTATCGTCATTCAGGAACCCGAACCGAGAAAGTCTTGAGCAGTAGTCCAAAGATAGGGGCTCACCTACTCATGATTTCCGACCCGCGTGTGCATTACCGACATGAACGAATTCATGGGTACACGTGATGGAGATGAAATGCTAAATCATTTATTGGGCGTTTAGGAAGGAGTCGCTTATCGAGCCAATTAATCAGTTACCCCTAACAACTACCATTTTATCCACCCTAAGCGCCCAACAGATAGCCAATTTAGGTTAAATTAGTTTAAGATTCATTGATTTTTACCAGTTTGTCAATGATTCTTCGGCAAAAGCTATGAAAACCTTGAATACTTTACCTTTGGCCAACTCTGTTTATACTGGTACTATTGTTTCTGAAAAAGGTGTCTTTCCCTACAACTTTGCTAATTCATTAGATGTTCTTGAATCTACTTACGAGTTACAACCAATCTGGAATGGTATCACTGAAGACGAATATGAAAAAGCTCAGAATATTTTGATTGAAACTAGATGTGTATATTTACTTGACTATATGATGATATACTTAAAACTCGATTGTTTTCATTTGTCTGACTTCTTTCAACAATTTTGATTGAAATCTATAGCTCACAATAGTTAGAACCATTGAATTATTTCGAAATTCCTAGTGTGTCTTGGTCTCCTTCTTTAATGTCGTTAGATGAACAAATTGAATTGATTAATAAAAATGAAATGTTTAGTTTTATGAGGGTGAAATAAAAAGAGGAAGTCTTACTTTTGTAAACAAACATTTTGTCAAAACTGATAAATGCACCGAGTTGCTTTATATTAACATCAATAATCTTTAAGGTTGGACTTATAATCAACCATTGGATTGTGGTGAACTTAGTTGGGTATTAAATAGATTTGAATTTATATTGGCTGAATGTTTGAAGTTAAATCTTGAATCTTTGTCTTATGGATACAAAAGTAGATCTCGTAATTCCTTTTGAGCTTCATAATAAGTTGAACAATTTACCTGTTGCAGCTGAAAAATGAAACCAGTTAGGTCAAAGGTAGAAAGAGTTTTTTACCCATTACCTAAAAATGAATTATGTGATTCAGTGGAGATTATTGAAGCTATACTTGAGTTTTGTGTTAAAGTGGACGCCGATTCTTCAAAAAATATCTAGCAGTATTACTATCATTACTATTATTACTCCAATTTACTTATTTACTTAATTTTAAAATAGTACTTTATTTGTTTTAAAATTATTACTTTACTTATTTAAATATTATTACATTAATTTACGTTAATTTACTTAATTAATAATTTCTTAAGTTATTACTTTAATTTACAATCCATTCATGTAATGCCAAAATGGTTTCATATGTTCATTATCTTTAAATATTAGAAAAATAACATCAACATAGCTTTTATATCCAATTTGTTGTTCTAACAAGCAATTTTCGTTTCTAAACTTGCCAATTAACCTTTTGCATGAAATAATTTTGCTATCTCTTCATCAATATGATTATTCTTAACCAAATCACACAACATAGTATCCTTTAGATTGAAATTAAAATTGATATTAGAAATTGAAATTTTGATTAAGGATCTCAATTTTTTTGTTTAGTTAATTGATAATATTTGTTTCATTAGGGTTATTTTTTTATAGAATTCGATAAACAAACTACCCTTGATCTCTTATCCTCAAAGCCCGCGCAAAATTCTAACCAACCAAAAATAGTTCGATTAAAACAATTTTAAATATTTTGAATTTTGAATTACTATCATATACGGTTTGGAATCGCGAGCGGAGGCGGATTAATTAGCTAGTTATTTATATTTATAATTTCCTGCAAGAGTCGAACCGAAAGAAAAATGGAAATTAGGTAAAATTTAATCAAAATTAACAGAACAAATCATCATACAATTATTATCAAGCATTTGTAATGCATTCAGATCTACATGAGCA